>PVHY01010580.1:39268-51457 GCA_004024945.1 Uropsilus gracilis
CCCCAGCACCATAACTGCCTGCAGATTTCACAAATAGCGCAGCCTTTTCCTGGCACGGCGATAAAGGCTCTTCAGCGTTGGGACATGTAATTGGTCTCTGAAGTGTTTTGGTATTTTGTGTGAAGAAACCAGATGAGCCCCCAAAGAAGTGGTGTTTATTCCATATCAGTGTGTCATTATAGGTTTATCTGAGGGAGGGGCTCTGCACACCCCTCTCACCCACTTCACACCATCTACTTGTTGGCTATTCCAGATTCCTTATCTGCACATTCAGTTTGAAAGCAAATATTTGAGTAATTTGATTAATCGCTCACATTCGCACAGTTGGCTGTCGGAGGTCGATGGCTGGAAGATAGCCAACCAACTGGAACACTGTTTTGGACCCTGGATTTATTTTACAGGGAACATAAGACCAGATAATTACCTGGCATATTCTGGATAAATTCACAATGGCGTGTTCTGGCCAATTACTTAGTAATTATCATTGAAGTTAACAAGTATTTCTAAGATTAGCTTCCTTATAGTGTTGTGTGTATGGCTCTTGGGGAATGAGTAATAACCAACTAGTTACCCAATTGCTATCGCCACAAATGCAATTAGCAGCAGGATTGCTCGATGGTTTCAGGATTGGGTTATTACAAGATTACAGCAAAGCTACCGACAGCCTGTTCGATCGCGCCTTCTAAACACTCTGAATGGAATTTGAGAGCCAGGACAGTTGAGTGGAAATACTTCTTTTCCTTCTGTCTTGCTGTGGAGTTTCCTGAGCCTCAGTTTCCCCATCTGTAAAATGAACAAGGAGGAGCAGCTATTTGTTGCGGGTCCTTCCAGCCATAACAGGATTCTCTGGTTCTCTGTGAACCAGAAGCTTCTCGGGAAGTAGCCAGAACAGCTCCCTCAGCAGCAGAGCTACGGGACAAGGAAGGGTGTTAACTGAAGATTCCCAGGTGCTCCCTGTAATCCGGGTCTCCGGGCTACTGTGACAAATCAGCACAAACTTCGGGGTTTGAAACAACGTACATTGATTCTCTCCCAGTTTGGGAGGCCATAATCTGAAGTGGACCTGGGCTAAAATCCGGGCAGGGCTGCCTTCCTTTCTGGGCTTAGCAGAGAATTCATTTCCTTGCCCTTCCCTGTTTCTAGAATTGCATCTCTTGGCTTGTGGAATGTTCCTCCATCCTTAGAGTCAGCAGCGTGGCAGTCTGCTTCCATGGTCACACGGCCTTCTCCAGTCAGCAGATCACCTCCCTTGTACAGGAATACTGCCATTGCATTTAGGATGCACCCAGATAATCCAGGATAACTCCCCCCCTTTCAAGATGCTTACCTGAAATCACATTTGCAAAGTCCCTTTTGCCATATGAGGTAGCACTCACAATTGGCAGCGTCAGGACCTAGATTTGTTGGGGGTCATTTTTCACTCCACCATATTACTTGAGATCTAATAAATCAAATCTGTTCATAGGGGCAACTTTGTAGCTGGGCTCTCCAACCCATTCTAGTCCAGCCAGTCCTTGGGAACTATACCCAAGGCTGTGCTTCACCAGGGAGCACTAGTACCCAGTTTGGGGGGCAGATGTTCCAGTTAGTGCAAAGGGAAATGGGAACGTTTTCCAAAGAGAATTGACCAGACAGAATTACAACACTGTGGGATCACAGCAGGGGGTCATTTATCTGGTGCCGGAAACACAGATCATTTCACCCTACCTTGGTGCCATGGAGACAAAGTGCAAAATCCTGAAGCTGTTGTCTTCCAGGGGCTTCATTGGGAGTTGGGTGGGATAATCCCCCTGAGACCATCCTGGCCATATTACAGAGGTAGATACAGAGCAGGAGAGAACTCAGGATTAGACAGGGTGTGGGTCTTCGTCCATAGCCCTGATCTTTTATAAACTGATTAAGACCAGAGACTGTGCTGGATGCAAGGGGGATGACAGACAGGGATCTTGCTCTCAGTCCTAGTTCTAGTGGGGGAGACAGATCAGTACTGAAGTAGTAATGAGATCATTTGGGTTCGTCCCAATGCAGTTGCTGCAAAAAAACCAGGGAGATGAGCTCCAGGGGGACTTGGGTGTTGGGATTTATTGGGGAGGGGTCTCCAGGCATCATCTCTGAAGAAGTGATTTTGGGCAGGGACCTAAGTCACTGGAGCCAGTGATTAGGGCCCGGGAAAGGGCACAGTTAGAGAGGACACAGCAGACGCGAGGTCCGGAAGACCTGAAGGTTTGGCCCCACTCCTCCCTCTGGAGTGGAAAATGCGGAGAACTTTGGATGTGGAGATTTTGTCTACTGGTTTCTGTCTTGGCACTGAAGGAGACACAACTGGGCTTCTTTGCGAGACAGTTTCCCTGCTTGAGGGACATTTATTTAATGTTGATAAGTGCAGAGACACCCGAATCAAACTGAAAAAGCAAGAGTCCACTAGTCTTTAACAGGTGCTTTGCTTTAGGCCAGGCACAGTGAGGTGCTCCCATTGTCATTGTGCCCATTTTATAGATGGGAACACTGCAGGCAGAGAGCGGAGGGCGTCCTGTCCCAAGTCCAGGAACAAATGCTTCACTGAGCCTGGAATTAAGCACTTGTGTGTCTGATGTCAGACTAACATGTGTTCCTTCAAGCCATGGTGACCTTGGCCAGGCCCAGGGGAACAAGCTCACCTCATGAGCAGTAGCGGCACATCACAGCATCCCCACCTCCCATCCTTTTAGACTCCCTGGAAGACTGGTCACAGCACCAGACCAGGTGCCACCTCACCACAGTGAGCCTCTTTGTCCTGTTAGGGCTTAGGGGGTTGTTCTCTCACAGTTTGAGAACCACTGGGTTATTGGAACTGAATTTCTTTTCCTGTAGCCTTGAGTCCCTGGTGCATATATAGTTCCAACAGGTTCTACAGATTCCTCCAGGAGGGTGTCTGTCTGTGTTTGTCTATGCCTCTGTCTCAACACACACACACACACACACACACACACACACACACTGTGTTCCCACATACCCTAACTTAATACACCACCTTTTCTCACCCATTCCTGCCCTCTCTCCCACCCTCCCTCCCTTAGCAACAGGAGGGGCTTGAGCAAGGGGCCTAACGGGAAGTGACATTTGAGCATAGCCCTCAGAAAAGGAGGTGGTGACCATGCAGATAAAGTAGAGGAAGCAGCATGGGCAGGGCCACAGCAGTGTAAATGCCCTGAGGTGGGACCAGGATGGCCACTTTGAGGGCCAGAAAGCAGCGAGTCAGGGTGGGGGCAGGAAAAGGCAGCAGGGAGCAGCTGGCACCATCTCCAAAGGCCTGCAGTGTGTCCAAAGGCAGCGGGAAGCCAGGAGAAGATCACGAACGGGAGTTGCTCCGAGTACCCTGAATGTTTCCCCACACCCTGACTGCTGCCTCCACTTACTCCCTGGCCGGCTCAGTATGTCGGGGCTCTCCTGGGTGAGAGCAGTGATGACACCGAGCACACCTGGCCCTGAGGACCAGTAGAGGAAGGGGGTCTCCCTGTGTGGCATTTCCTCCTGTAGGGGGCTCCCAGGAGAGATGCCTGGACAGTCCCTCTGCTTCCAGGAACATTGTGGACTTGGACTAGATGCTCTGGAGGTAGGGGGGCAGGAGGTGGCACCGAGGCATCAGGGGTGCTAATCACAAAAATGTCTTGTGAAAATAGGGCTTGGACGGTGCACCTCAGGAAAGAGAAGGGAAGACAGGCTTTCCCCACTGCTCTCAGGAAGACTTTTATGTCCTGTGTGGCATGTACCTTGGACCCTCGCTGGACGCCGGGGGTCTGGAGGCCACTCTATGGCCCTGGAAGCATAACATTGGTGCCCGCGTGCCAGCCACCAGTCCTCACCCATGTGCGTCACCTCCGTCCTGGGGCTGTGTCTACACAGCACTTAAATCTGAGAGATATTGGGAGCTTCTGATAAGTGATTTAGCTCCAGCTCCACTCCTGTCTCTCCTGCTCTCTGTAGTGGTGTCGGGCTGCGGTGTCTGACGGACAAGCCAGGGCCCTGGCCTCCTGTATGAGGGTAGCGGAGCCCGAAGGAGAGCTTGGCCGGCTTTCCCGTCACTCGGTGCTTGTGGGCTTTCTCATTTTCTCCCCTTTCAGGCCAGTTTCATTGTCCTAAATATAATTTACGAGAGTTGGGGCGCCGAGCACATGAAGACGCCATCCCTGCGTCTCGGAGTGGGCTTCCTTTTATGTGCAAAAAGCTGAATTGCTTTCCCTTTATAAAGCGCAGCTGAAAAGGTTTTTTGTCTGTGGCTGCCTTTAATTGTGCTGGAATGTAAAGCACCCGAAGGAAGCGCTATAAATGGACCGCATCATTATCATTATTATTATTAGCATCATCTCATGTACACTGCGCATGCCTGCTGGTGAGGGATCACATGACCAGCCAGGACCTTGCATGGGTGAAGACCTCCCTGCCGACCCCTGCCTGCCTTCAGGGAATCTAAAGGAAGAGGGTGTGACATCTGCCATCACTCATCAATAACTTTAGTGTCTGCGACACTTACACAATAGCCAGACAATAGTAGTCGATTATAAGTTACTCAGTAACTGTTACTGAGTCCACAACTATTAGGCGGTGACTTACTTGTCAATAAGATGCAGGTCAGCAGATCAGCAGAAGAAAGTCCGTTCACCTGTCACGTCGCCAGAGAGTACCACGTTCACACTGCAGTGCCTGTTTTTCCAGACAGTTCTCTCGTGTAATGCAGACTTGGTTTCGGATTGGCCAGGGGAGCAAGCGCTGCTGTGACGAGCCTTGGAAAGTTTCTCAGCTCATCCAGCAGAAGTTTGTTCCTTGCTCACACACTCGTCTAAGCCGGGTGTTTCTGCCTGGTAGGTGGCTCTTTTCTCTGCGTGTGACAGGTTCCCAGCCCTGGCCCATCTTGTTGACTCAGTCCTCTGCCTCTCCCAGCTGGGAAGGAGAAAAGAGCACCAAGAGTTACCTGGGAGGTTTGTCTGAGCCTAGAAGTGGTGCCCACCACTCATGTCATTGGCTGGCACTGTCCCTGGGCCACCCTGACTTGCAGGGAGGCTGAGAAATAGCTAACTCTATGCCCAGGAGGGAAAACAACATGGGGTTTTGGCGAAGAGCCAGCAATTAGGTGACATGCACATGTCTATGCATAGATCTTCTACCGCTGAAGATACCCCTAGCAACCATCCTGTTTCCCAGCTTGCTATTTTCACTGAGCCATACATGCATGCACACTTCCTGTTTGGGACTTGGAGCTACTGCACACACCTTCATTCCTGTGTGCCTCAGTTTCCCCATCTATAAAATGGGGCCAACCAGTAACTTCCTTCTCTTGGCCAGGGGAATGAAAAGAACTAGAGATCTTAGGAAAGCCTGTAGCGTGGAGGTGCTGGCTACCATGTACTTCCCAGTTGCCATAGTGACAGTGCTAGAGTCTAGCAGCAGAGATGCCCACAATAATGTTAGCAACAATTAGGAGAAATAGTGAATTTGCTCTCAGGTGCCACAGCATTCTTAGCACTCCACACAGCAGGTGTTTTATGTTAAAATAGCAGGCGATAGGAGGCAGGGGCTGCGGTTTGATGACTAGGATTTTGTAACCTAGTTCTGCTCCTCGTTTGTACCTCATGACAGCCTCACACCGTCCAGCCGTTCAGGAGGAAATATCGCATAGGGAGCTGGCTATACTGGCCTCAAGCTCAGATGAAAGGTCAGGGCTGGAAATAATCACCTGCAGGTCACCTGTGTAGATGTGGGGATTGAAGCCACAGGCCTCGATGGAAGCTGAGGTCTTCAGGGAAGAGGAGGTGGAGCCGGGGGCACCTCCAGTGTTGGATGCTGATCACGAAGGGTGTCTCAGCAGGGGACAGGAAGAAGCAGGCAGGGTGGAGGCCACCAGAAGGATGTGGAGTCACCGTGCCAATCCAGGGTGGCTCCCCCAACCTGCTTACCCCCACCTGGCTCTTTTGTGCTGGCACCGTGTGGCATCTTCACAGGGCAGCTTTCACCATAAGATTATTCTTTCATTCCACAGTGTGTTTGCCTGCTTTGTGCCTCTTTGCTCTGTGTCCCTTTCGCCACTGCAGCATCTAAGACTTAGAAGGGCAGGACTCATCTATTCAGCTTACCACTGTCTCCCGCTGGAATAGTAGGTCCTCCCTCAGTACTTGTTGCATGAATGAATAAGCTTCCATAGATACACTCGCACGCAGGGTCTCAGCCTGCTCCTCCAGGTGAACCTAACCGCAGACAGTGAATGATGCTGTTTCCTTTGCATCACTGCAAAACAAGTGAGACATCAAATAAATGTACTGCAGATCCTTGGGTGGGGCGGGGCGGGGTGGGGCTATAGCGTGTGGGAGAATGAATGCTCTTGAATTGACGTGCCGTACATTGTCAAGTGTGATGAAAAGACTGAGCAGTTGGTGGGTGTATGCTCATTGTCCTGCATGTGATGCTGGGAATGGAGAGAGGCTTTCCCTGGCCTCACCGAGCTCAGAGACAATAGGGGTAGTTCCGGGACTGGCGTAATCTCTGCCATAGGTCATGGCGGCCTGCGCCTTGCCTAATCCTTATCAAACCAAGGAACTGGTCAGATGGACAGGAACTGCCTAGTAGAGGGAACAGCATTGCCAAGGATGGGAGGTGGGGAGAACAAGACTTCGGGAGGGGGGAATGTCATGAGCTGGTGAGCAGGAACCATGTCAGAGATGGTAATAGATAAGCTGAGCTGATCTTAAAGGACCCTGGGAGGCAAGTTAGGGGATTTGAACTTTTGTCCTGACAGCAGCCATCTAGGGGTTTAACCAGGGAGTAGGACAGCCTGGTTGGTGTTCTAGAAAACAACATTAGGGCCGTTCCTGTACTTAGAAGAGCCTGTAGCCACGCTGTCGCTGCATCTCCCTCCCCAGAGTGGTGTGGACAGTTCGTGTAGATGCTCATCAGACCTCAGTGGGGATGAAGGCAGCGCTCATGCCCTGGGTAAAAACAATTTGGCAGGAGTCCCTAAGGGGAAAGCGGCCGAGCTGGCAGCGCTTTGGAGATGGAGGCATTTTCAACAGCTTCCACTGTTTACCCAGGTTAAAAATAGCCAGCTGCGCGCCCATGTTTTGAAGGCAAGTGTAGGCAATATCGGGCCCTTGACGTGTATTCCAGAAGCCAGAGAGGGACGGGCTCCTTGGTGGTGCTGGCAGGCGGCAGTTCAGCCCCGAGCTTAGGCAGGTTTCATGGAGGAAGGTGAAGTCATGGTTACGAGCTGCTTCCCTGCCATCTGCACAGCCTATGCGCAAAGCCAAAGCATGGCTCTCTTTTGAGGCCTTTTGATGACCCGCTGAAGGAGGGACCATTAAGCTCTGCTCTCCTCCCCGGGCTTATAGACAGACAGGCCATGTGCCAGAGGGCAGAAGACTGCAAGAGGCAAGACCTGGACCCACGACTGTCTGACTCAGGCCCAAGTCGCTCAGTCACTCTCTCCTCTTTCCCTTCCCAGCAGCATCCACATTCGTCTCTCCTTTTAATCCTCTGGAGGCCTTGGGATCCCCGCTGCTGCACCCTCTTCTCAGGGAGCACAGAGGCTACCCACCCCCCAGTCAAGGGCACCCCAACCATCAGGCTGGTGCAGCTGGTCCCAGCGGAGTCCCTGGTGTATGTCCCCCTGCCTGCCCCCCTCACTGCCAACTGCAGGTGGCAGAGGGAGCAGAGTGCAGGGTGGTAGATCTGGGTTCACCAGCCCAGGCCTGGTCTGCTAGGTCCTGGGTGTCACTGGCCTGGGCACTGCTCAGCTTCTGCTTTGTCCCTGCTTGATCATGTTTAAGATAATTAGGCCCATAAATCTCCTCATAAATAGCTATCGACTCATTGTCATGGAGTATATCAGGATTGATTGACCGCTGGGAATACTGCTTTCCTCAATCAATGGGGTGCTGGGGGTATAAATAAATCTTGATAATGACTGACAAGAGGGAAATCAATAGGTATATTAATATATGCATTGGGAGCGTATGTCTTCAGATGTGAAATAGAGTGAGTTTGAGCAGAAGGGGGAGCAACAGAGGTGAGGAGGCCAGTCAGAACCCAGTGGGGTGCCTGGGATAGCCTAGGTCTCCCAGTGCCAACTGCTAAACTGGAAGGAGAGGTTCCCTTTAGAGAGAACAGCTACTTAATGTTTGGTTTTTCCCCTTGTCTTGATGCCCATGGGCCTGGAAACCCCCACCCACGTGGCTGCACCGTTCTGTTCATGTTCGGCCTTCGGAGAAGGAAGAGGGGCAGGGAGGGCCTGCATATCAAGGGGGAGGGCCCGGGACCCCAGTCTGCTCAGGGCTAAAATGGCAGAACCACGGTGGGTTCAGAGAGCAAAGTTGGGAGCGTGGTTGGCACATTGAGTTGAGGAACATCTGAGTCTTTCAGGAGGTGAGGTGACAGAGGCATTTGGCCAGATTGTTGCTCAGAGGTGACACTTAGACTGGCACTAGAGAACAGGGAGCCCACTATCCTGTGGGCTGCTAGGAATCACAGCCTGGGCAGGGCCCGAGCATTGCTCCTCAGACTGGCCCTTGCGTCAGATGCCCCTGGAGCCTTGTGCAGACACGGATGCCTGAGTCCCACTTCCAGGGGTTCGGATCCAGTAGCTTGTGGGTGGGCCTGAGAATTTGCATTTTAACAACTTGAATGCCGGTGCTGCAGGAGCGGGAACCCCACTTAGAACATCGGTGGCCGTGGGAGTGTGAACTGGGTAAGGAAGAGAGCATAGTGGGTCCAGGGAAGAAAGAGGAAGGAGGGAGTAGAGAGTGGAGGAAGGCCAGAAGGGCATGTTGCCATGGAAGCTGGGGGCACATAGTGTTTCAGGGAGAGGTGGGCAGCTGTTCAGATGTTGGGGGTGCATGGGCAGATGAAGTGCCCCTGGAAAAATTCCTGTGGAGCTTTCTGTTGGCCTGTGGCTGTCCAGCGGTTTGCAGACTGGTCAGGTCACCTGCCTGCTGATGTTAGGTAACCCTAGAGTCATGCACGAGTATTTGCAGGTGGGCAGTCAGGCCCAGGAGGAACTGGAGCCATCCCTAGTTCACTGATACCAGAGTCAGTCACTGGAGGGGCTCGGAAGGGTCCAGCAGGAAAGAGCTGAAGCCCGGCAGGGCCATGCAGAGTCACTGAGGCTAGAAATGAAGCTGTTCTCAGGAGACGCTCTCCTTGGCTACGGCTCAGACGTGTTTGCAAAAACCAATCTCGGATGTTCCGCCATCACCTTCAAAAATCAGGAAGGGAAGTTAGTTGCTTGGTTGCATCATCTTGAATGCAGAAGAGGGCTTTGTTGTGAAATGGCTCTGTGTGTTGTGGGCACCTCTCCGTCGTGCCTCTGGTGACGTGCTGGGTTCCTTGCCAAGGACGTCATCGGCTTCACTTCATTTAATCATCCCCATTTTACAGAGAGAGAATCTGGAGCCAGGGGGATGCAGGGGCTCTCCTGAGACACACAGCTGGTGGTGGGGCTGAGCTGGGTTATGACTGACCCCATAGACCCCAGAGCTTGAGCCTTTGCTCCAGGCTGTGCAGCGTCAGCTTAAAGGTGTAACTAGTTATTTGTCTGAATATTCATTTTGGCTGTTCTTCAAGGTCCTCTAGATGAGTTTCATAGATCACTGTCATGGCCCGACTGCTTCTGTTACCCTTGGCTGAAGTCACACTTCTCAGTGTCTTCTAGGTCCTGATCTTGTGGGTGTGTGGAGAGGCTTGGTTTACCAGCTGGCTGGATCTGAGTTGTTAAGCCTTGGTGCAAATTTCCTAACACACGTTTTATTTTTTGTATTGGTGATGGGTTAGCCTTTTTGAGTCTCAGTTTCTCTGTCTGTGTAGTGGACATAATAGTCCCTACTTCATGGGATTGTGAGGATTATGTGTGTTCATGTACACACAGCACTGAGCTCAGAGCTTGGCATGTCGGTGCTGTGTCAGATGTGGTGCTTGTCATAGCTGTTACGGCTGTGGTTACTACTGTCCCTGCACCACAGAAGGGAAGCAAATCAAATCATATCTTTGCTGCAGCAGGAAAAACGGGCTGCAGAGTTAGGAGTCCTGGGTGATTGTTCCCATCTTGTCATTTGATGGCTGTGTACCTTGGACGAATCACTTCACCTCTCTGCGCCTCAGTACGCTCATCTATAAGGGGATACGGGGGAGGGGGCTCACAGAATCTATTTCCCTGGTTGTTTTAGAGCAGCAAATGAAATAGCACAACTGAAAACTCTTCACAGAATGACTGAAACTAGAGCTGTGTTGGACCATTGAATGACTGTAACAATACTGCTAACAGTTTATGAAGCATGGACTACATGTTTCACTTCGTTCTAAGACTTTGCCACCTTCCCTGCTATGAGGAGAGGGAGAGGTTGGTGCCTTTGTGAAGGTGGAGCTGGAGTTGAGCTTGTGTCCTCTGTTGTCAGAGCGGGTACACGAAAGCGCCTCACTGGGGAAGAGAATGGTCTCGGGGAATTGACAGGGACCCAAGTTTAAAGTTGAGGCAGTACCTGAGGGGACCAGAACCCACAACCAGTCCCCCCATCTTGGGTCACAGACCCTTTAGTGGCCTCCAGAGCAGTGGCTGTCCTTGTCGGTGACTGCTGATGAGACGCAGGCCCTCCCCCCCAACCCCCGTCCTCCTGTCATCTTCTCTCTTTGATGGAAACAGAGTTTTGTGACTGAGAAGTCGCTCTTGCCTTTAATCAAAAGGTTTGTCTCCAAGTCCTCTTCAAAAGAGGGTTTCACTTCTTTAAGGTGTTCAAAAGACCCAGAGGAGCCCTGAGCAGGGGAACAGATCAAGTATCTTCAAAGGCAAAGAAGGGGTCGCAACCATCTTCAGAATTTCCCCGGCCGAGGCCAGTTCCTGCGAGGTGGCTATTAGTGCAGCCCGTGGGGACTGCGCGCCCAGATGAAGGCTTGTCTGCGCTGGTGTTCAGAAGCATTTGCAGACCGGCCCTGGCTGAGGGCCGTCGTGGTGTCTCAGCCGCAAGGGTCCGCTCTCTTCCGAGCAGCAAGGGCTGCCTTTGATGCTTTCTCCAAACTGGAGAAGCGGTGCAGCCGCCCGGTGACTTATTCCGTCTTGTTAATGAGCCTGTTTCTCAGACTCAGCTGGGTTGGCAGGACTTGCTCCTGCAGGAACTCTGCTGTTTCCCCCCCCCCTTCCCTAATCCTCCCTTTTCTCTCATGCATTCAGCCTTGGTGCTGGCCTAGCCCGGCACTGACCTCCCCACCGAGCTGTGGGGTGGGGAGCTGGTGCTGTTTCCGTGGCAGCCGCAGGTCTGGCCTTGCACACAGATGCTCAGCATGGCAAGGAGAGGGGACGGAGGCGAGGAGGCCGCACAGGCTTGAGTTCTTCCTCTGCCGCTGTAGATGGGCCACCTCCAGCTGTTGCACCCCTCGGTTTCCTTGTCTGTGAAGTGATTATGATATCACCGACTTGGTTCTTCGCTGGGCCATTTCTCCCCCTGTCTGGATTGTTTGGCCTAAACCCAACCAATGCGTTGTGAATGCGCACTCATGCACCCTTCTATCCATCTTATTACGTCATCCATCCTATACCCCCCACCCTGTTCACAGACCCACCCATCCTTCCTGTCCATTCTCCCATCCCTCTGCCCTACATCCACCTGCCAGATATTCATTATCCCCCCACCCACTTTTCTGTCTTCACCCTTCCCCCAGCTACCCAGCATCTGCCTACTCAGCTCCCCCCAACAGCTGCCCTCCTCAACTCCCTTTCATCTCTTTATTGATGAGCCCTCCCATCCTCCCATCCAGCCCCTCACACCCATCCACCACATCATCACTAATCTAGCCACTCCACCGGGCCCCTGCCAGTAGCTGCGAGCACTGCTCTCGGCCAGGCACAACCGGGTGCTGGGAGTGACGCAAGGAGCCCTTGGTGGTGATGTTGGTGCGTCGTGACATCAGCAGCACGGCCATCACCTGCAGCCTGTGGACGGGCACTCCAGCAGATGGACAGCTACAGAGAGGAACTGGGGGTCACAGCCTCAGGTGTGGACAGAAAACATCCCCTGGGTGAAACCCAGGCAGCAGGCAGGGGAGTCAAGTCAGCATCACCTCCATTTCCTTCCCTTTGGTTTTTACTTTTGTTGCGCTCTGTTCTGAAGCTGGGGACGCTGAGCCTGTCACACATGGAGGAGAGCAGAGGATGGCCAGTGTGCGTGTGTGTGTAGGGGG
>PVHY01010581.1:0-51337 GCA_004024945.1 Uropsilus gracilis
CTTCCTTTCCTCTCCCATAGTATGGAGAGGGGCAGCTTCCTCTCCTAGAAGGCATCTCCGAAATGAGGTCTTGGGTCTTCCAGACCCAGTGAGTGCATAGGTGTGCTTCATGACATCGTGTTTCCATAGATGTTTCTCCTGTCTCACATGCATTGGTTCTCTCAATTGTCCATCTGCTGTGTCCAGCTCAGGCTTGTGTGCTGGACTTTTACCTGGTCTCTCACCCATTTTATGATGGGGTTTGTGTTATATATGTTCTTGCTCCTTGCTCCTCCTGAATATTAGCTGGAGTGAGTGAATGGAAGGGGCATTCCCCTGGAGCCCCCCCTGCCTGCTCACCAGCACTGGTACCTCTCTGCATGGGGGCGGGGCCCAGATGGCCATGCATGTGCTGTCCCAAGCCCCCCTTGGATTGGGGGCAATGTGCCTTGGCCAGTCCGGACTGCAGATGGCTGCCCAGAGCAACAACCGTCCACTAGTGGATGGGGCTAAAACCCCACCTGGTCCCCCCTCCTGGGATCTCCAGGCTAGGGGGGCTTTACCCAGGGGTTTTGTCTGCCTTTGCTCCCTGCTGGCTGGGGGCAGACCACATGGAGGCAGGTAGGGGGAGCACCTGGCCTGCACCCCACTGCACCCTCTGTATGGGAGGATGCAACCTCACCAAGGCCTCCCATCTATGTGTGGTGACCTCTACTCCAACTTTTTGATCCATTCATCTGTTTAGGGGCATTTGGGCTTGTGTCCATATCCTGGCTACTGTAAGCAGTAGTTCAATAAACGTAAGTGTAAAGGTTTCTTTTTCTTTTTTTACACGCTTCCTTCTGAATTGGTGTTTTGGTGCCTTTTGGGTAGATTCCCAGAAGTGGAATTGCTAGACCAAATGGGAGTTCCATTTTTGGTATTTTAAGGGTCCTCTGCACAGCTTTCCATAGTGGCTGGATCAGTTTGCATTCCCACTAGAAGTGTTAAGAGTGTTCCATTATTTCCACAGCCTCACCAGCACTTGTTACTTTATTCATTCATTCATTCATTCATTCATTTATTTATTTATTTATTTATTTATTTATTTATTTATTTATTTTTGATATGGAGCATTATCAGTGTGAGGTGGTAGCTCATTTTGATTTATATTTCCCAGATTATAAGTAAAGTTGATCATTTTTCCATATAGCTGTTGTCCATTTGTATTTCCTTTATAGATAGATGTCTTTTAAGCTCTGCCCATTTTTTTGACTGGGCTATTTGTTTTGTTGTTGACTCTTCTTTTCAATTGTGACTTGAATTTAACCTAAAGATTTTATTTGAATGTGAGTTTCTCTTGACCACAGGGAGAGCAGCTCACAGTGATTATAACGGCTCTATTTGGAATTGCTGCCCCATCATTTTTCCTCACACTGTATTAGTCAATGCAAATCGCTTGGCCAAACACAATGAGGGCTTGGAAAATACTCTCTGTATACAGGGAAATTAGATGATACCTGTGAATAACATATTTGCAAGCAATATGGAATCTGAGTAATGCTGAACTTTAAAAATACAGTAGAAAGTCCTTTAGTATATAGACTGAAGAAAGAAAATGGTGGATGGCAAGTATTTAGTCAGACTTCAGTGTAACACTCATTGCTAGCAATCATGGGAGGATATTTCCACAGGAAAGAATAAATGTCTCCATAATGTTGGGAACTAGGCAGTCATATGTCCCATCTTTGTACTCCCTCTATATTCCAAGATTTAAAGACACAAGATTCAGAAGGCAGAGGAGATGCAACAGGCATGGAAGCTTCTGAGCACTCTCCTACAAATCATTCACTTGGGTGCTAACGATCATGGAGGTCATCAGTGATGGTTTTCTGAGATTTTTGTCCTTACTGATTTCGTCAGTGTCAGTTTCTCTCATAATCACTGCTCCAGGCTTACAGCAGTTTAGCATACTTGTAGCTCCCTCCATCAAATGCCTCCCTTCTTAAAGCAACTGAATTATGGTTTTTTTCTGATAGAATTCAAGTGAAGATATGTTAAATAGGCATTCCCTACATGCAAAAACTCAGGAAATAACCATCTCTAAGTCAAAAATAAAAAGTGCTTAGAAAACAGTTTCAAAAATAAAAATAACTCAACAATAGAGATATGGATATAGAGAAATATGGAATCCAGACATGAAAACTGAGGAAATAAGATTACAGACTAGAATGCTAGAATAAGGGTTAAAACCTTGACCTTGTAATATCCAGAGTTACCAAAGAACAGGAAATAAGAAAGAAAGTGATAGGGGGGATTTTAATGTGTTAATCTCCAAATGTCAACATGTTTCACAGCAGGTCATAAATACTGTCTAGAGTTGGAGAATTTGACTTTTAAAATGAACTTCAGTGTCTATAGGTTTCTCATAATTATTTGCTTGATGTAAAATATATACTTGTGACTCAGCAATCAATAAACATTTATCTTTCCTTTTTTAGAGTTTAAGAAGTTGATCTCATGCTTTTTATTTTAGAATAGTATTCATAATACATAATAGTTTCTATAAAATGTATCTACATATTGTCTTACATATATATGTTTCTTAATTTACTCCATTGTTATATCTGGATAGTTGTCTTTTATTTGCTTTAAAATTTGTATTTTATATAATTTTCTGCTTTATTTTCTGCTTTATTTCTAATCTCATGAATATATTTTTTCTTATGTACGTTTATAAAACAAAAATATAGTATATATGTTTATATAGACATATATGTTTATATATAGACATATATGTGTATATATACAAAATGTATGTCTATATATAAACATATATATGAACACCTTTATCCAGTTTTGCCATGAGTTTATTATAAATTATGTTGCAGTATATATACAGGTACAGATACTTTAAAGCTCATGGTTTCATTTCATTTGGATGTATTTCCAAAAGCAGAATTGCTGGTAATTCTGTTCTTAATTTAAGATACCCCCATACTGTTTTCTATAGTGTCTGTACCAGTTTGCAGTCCTACAAATAGGGCACAAAGATTTCCCTTTGCTCCACATCCATACATTTGTCATTTATTTTCTTGTTGATGATTATTTCAATATACAGGAAGTAATATTTTGTTTTCATTAATTTTCCCCTGTGCCTAGTGGTATCAGGCATCTTTTAATGTACATGTTGGATCTTTGCTTATCTTCTTAGGAGAAAGGTCTACTCAGGTCCTTTGCTCAATTTTCAATTGTTCTCTGGGTGTTTATTGGTCTGTATCAGTTATATGTACATTTTAGATATCAACTCATCAGATAAATGATCTGTAAATGTTTGCCCTATTTCATAGGTTGTCTTTTAACTCTGTTGATTTTTGCAGAAAATTAAATTTGATGTAATCCCGCTTATTCATTTTGTGGCTTATACTTTAGGTGTCATATACAAAAATTCATTTTCAAAACTCATGTCAAGTTTCTTTATTTCTGTGTTTTCTTTTAGGAGTTTCTTGATTTTAAAGTCTTTAATAATTTAATTTCTTTTAAGTCTTTTGTGGTCTTAAGTCTTTAATTCATTCAGTCTCATTTTTGTGAGTGATATGAGGGTACTGTAGTTTCATTCTCTTACACTTTTGAAGAGACCATGTTTTCTAAATTGAATATTCTTGCCAATTTGTCAAATGCAAGCTTTGACCATCTACACTTGACTTTATTTCTGACTCTAGATTCCTTTTCATTGGCTTATTTATTTGCCTATTTTAACCACACAGTTTTATAGCATAGCTTGAAATCAATAAACATTCTATCTTCTGCTTTGTTGTTCTAAGAATTTCTTCAACTATTAAAAGACTTGTTTTGGGTTTTTAGATGGCTTTTGATAGTGTTTACACTTTACCATTAATTCATGAACATGGAATACTTTTTGTTTTATTTTCAATTTATTTAATCGTTGTCTCTAATCTGTTTAATCAAACATAGAACCCTTTCACCTCCAGATTTAAATATATTGCTAAGTATTTTATTATTTTCGATACTATTATAAGTGAAATCAATTATTTTTCAGAAATTTTACTGTGTATAAAAATGCTTATTTTTGTATGCTAGTTTCATACTCAGCAACTTTAATGAATTTCTTGGTTTAAATTAACAGTGTTTTGGTTGTACTTAGGATTTTCAGTATACAAAATCATGTTTGTCATCTGTAAACAGAGACAATTTAACTTTCACCTTTCCAAATCTCATGGTTTGTTTACTTTTATTACCTTATTGCTCTAGCTAAGATCTCTGGTTCTAGGACAGGAATAGTGATGTTGGACACCCTTGTTCTGTTTTTAATCTTAGAGGAAAAGATTTCAACCTTTCACTATTTAATATGAAGCTAGCTATGGAGCCATACATGTTTGTTTCTATTGTTTAAATATATTTTCCTTTAGTGACTAATTTGTTAATAATTTTTAGAATAAGTGGATGTTGAATTTTGTCAGGTTTCTGTGTGTGGACTGAGATGATCTTATCATTCTTTTATCTATATAATGTGTCACACTAGTTACTTCTCAAAAATTGAATATTATTTGCATTCCAGAGATAGATTCCAGTTGATCAAGGTGAAAGATCCTTTTAATGTGACGCTGAATTTAGCTTGTAGTACTTTATTAACATTTTTTACATTTATATTAAAGATATTTATCTATAGTTTTTCAATAGTATTGGCATTATATCAGTTTAATGAGTTTAGAATGATTTCTTCTTAGATTTCTTTGGGGCACTTTGAGAAACATTGATGTGAATTCTTTTCAAATATTCAGTACAATTCATCACGAACCCTGGTCTTTGACTTGTCTTCTTTTATGAGATTTTTGACTACTGATTCACTTTCCCTGCTTGTAATTGTTTTACACAGATTACTTATTTCTTCCTGTTTAAGGTCTTGGTGAGTTTGTCTCTAAGAAGTTGTTTACTTTTATGAGTTGTTCATAAATTTGTTGGGAAATAATTATCTGCACTATTGTCATAATCTAAATTAATATCTCCCTTTTATATAATTTTGTTGATTAGGGTCCTTTCTCTTTTTTTGTTTAGTTTAGCTGTTTATGAATTTTGTTAATCTTTTGAAAGAGCCACTCAGTATGATAAAGCTTTTCTATCTTCCTGGTTTTTTGGTTACTTTTAGATCAGTTTGTTCTTGCTCCTTAAGCAGTAAAGTTAAGTTGTTTTATCTGGCTTCTGCCTGGCTTCTTGGTATATTTATTGCTATGAACATCTCTCTAGAGTTGCTCTTCTTGCAGCCCCATGAGTTCCATTATGTGTATTTTATATGCGTTTGTGAATTTCTGGTTAATTTTAGATCAGTTTATTTTTCCTGTTCCTTAAAGTTAGGTTGCTTATCTGGGATCTTCCTTGCTTAGTAGCATAGGTGTTTATTGCTATGAAACTCTCTCTAGAACTTCTTTTGTTGCAGCCTGTAAGTTCTATTATGTCTATTTATTTTATATGTGTTTGTGAATTGTTCTTGTTTTTGATTTCTATTTGCATGCCATGTGGTCAGAAACAATTCTTGCTTTGATTTTAATTTTCTTGAACATGCTAAGATTTATTTTGTGGATTAATGTATGGTCTATTCTGGAACACATTTCAAGTGCACAGGGATGATTTCAAAGTCTTGTATTTCAGGTAGCTGATCTTTCTTCTGCATGATGACATTTACCTGTGAGGTGCTCTGTTAATTCAGCACTTGTGTTTCCTGACCTTAGAATTTCTGGGGTTTTTTTTTCAATGGTTACTATTTTGCTTTGTGGTTCCATTGTTTTTCTAATTTTGTTAAATCATCTGCTTTCTTTTGGTTCACTAAAAGTTCTCAAAGAGATTGTTCTGAATTCATATGAACAATTCATAGATCTCTACTTGTTTCAGTTCAGTGATTAGGGTTTCATTTCTTTCGATGGTGTTAAATTTACCTGATTTTCCATGAGCCTTGAATCCTTTCATGGGCATCTGCACAATCAATAATGGAGCTTCTCTTCCAGACTTTACAGGATTTTTTACAAACTTTTTTAAGCGGCCATCCCCGTTTGGGCTTTTAGGACTGTGAGTTGGTAATCTCCTCGAAGGACTTGCTATTCTCTCTGTTCTGGAACACTGCCACTGTTCTGGCTCTGGGACTGAGGATGAGGATGTGTGCCTCTAGCTGAGAACAGTTCAGCAGGATACCTACACAAGTGAAACTATAGCATAGGCTCTGTGATTGCCTGGACTTGTTGGAGCCAGTGACATATTCAGTAGTAGGTGGAGCTATTAATTAATTGCCCTGTCTCATCAGTGCAGCACACTGCAGCCTAGAGCCTGCGTCATTCATTTTTCAGGGGCCTGAATCAGGCCTGAGTGTGCACCAAGATCTCTTGTTGAAGTCACTGGTTTTACTCTGTAGACTAACAGGGACAGGGACTACATTCTTGATTCCCATGTGACTGCACAAAGGGTGCTCAAAGAGCTTCAATGTAAGCTTAGGTTAGGTGCCCTCCTTGAACAGGCCAAAGGCTGTACCAGCCATGACTTGAAAATCTATTAGATTCCCTACTTGGGTGCAGCAGGAAAGGCCCCCCCTAAAACTGCTAAAGTACTTTGTTGATTGTCTGAAGCCAACCTGTACTCTAGGCCCCCTGGACTGGATTTGCAAACTGTCATTTCTAACTGCTCTTCCCTCTGCTGGGCCACATGGTTACTAGGTCTCGGCACCAACCCTTCAGATGGGACTGGAAGGTGTGCTGCGCAGCTGTGTGGGGGGTGGGGGGCAACTCAGCACCTTGCCTGGGAGAGCCAGCTTAGCTCCAGGGTCAGCACAGCAATTCATCTGAGGATCCAAATGAGGCAGATCAGCACATGCCTGAGCAGTGTGCACCCAACTTATTTCTGCAAGTAAGCAAAGCTGTGTGGATGGCGATTGCTGCTTTGGCACTGCAAGTTTGAGCTCCACCTGTCAACACCCATGTGCCTGTGGCTGCAACTGCCTCCCCCTTCTCTGCAACGGTCAGATTCTCTGGGGTCCAGTCCCACAGATTCCCCAAACACCACGGTGGAGATCACACTAGAGGTGCTCGAAATTAATTTGGCAGCTTGCTGGGCTAGCCTAAGAGGCAATGTGGTGAACAGCCAGGGGCTTCTCTTAGCCTTCTACTGCAGCCATCAAGACCCCTAAGTGCAGGGCATGCTTCAGCCCCAGCTTCGTGTTCTAGGGATGTCTTATTCTTGAAACATTGTAGGTTGTTCTTAGGAGGTGCCATTAAGTCAGAAGTAATCTAGCTATCTATCATCTTGGTGACAAACAGTCCTTCTTGGTGAAGTAACATGAGTAGCATCCACTTCTATAAAGTTGAGCGTTTCCATTTGGATTTTAACTGTTTGTATTTTTCAATGAACTGTTTTATATTTAACAAAGAGACTCTAGGGAAAGTATGGAGGGAAAAAAATAACCTTGAAAGTGAAAGTGAAATCAATCACAGACTACACAATGCAGGAGAAGTTACTTCTAATTATCCACCATGAGTTAGTTTTATCTATTCACTTAATTCTTAAAATTTTTTATTCTAATGAGTTCACAAATACTAATAGAGGTCAAAACAAAACTAATGCAAATTTAAAATTATTATTCTTGGTTGGAAAAAAAGTGTAGAACCCAGTGATTTGTGAAAAGATTATTTGCAATTCTAAGGAAAAGGGTCATTAAGTCTCGGGTTATTGACATACATTCTCCAGTTTAACATCTTTAAACAAAATAAAGAAAATATCTCTTTTTCTAAGCTGCTTCAAACTCTGAAAATCAAAGCATGCACAAAGCAACATTCTACCTTACATGATGTTTCCATGATATCTATCCTATTACATCTTGTCAATAAATACTTACAAAATACAATAAATAATAGCATGCATTAATGTGCAGAGGTGCAGTTTGGGGAATGATGATGCTGATTATATGTTTTGCTCTTAGTCGCTGACTCGGTCCTGTAAGGAATAATGGAACATGGTTAAGCTGTGAACAGAGGTAGTATAAATATTAGTTATTGGTCTGAGGGTCTATTTCCCCCAAAGCTTCTTCTAAAGAAAACGGATGGAAAGATTCTGCCTCATGGACTTTTCCCCAAGCTTTGTTTAGATATAGTTGTAGGAGTTGAAGGTGTACAGCATAATGATGTACTGTGAAACGCTAATTGTAAGTGTAATTAACATCTACCACCTTATACAGATTTAAGAAAGGTCTCTTTTTCTTATTCTAAGAATTCTTAGGTTATACCCTCAAGAAACTTCTATGTTACCTCTGACTCCATTGCTCTCATTACTATTCATGGCCTAGAAGACTATTTAGCAGGAGAGTCTGCCTAGAAGACTATTTGGCATGAGAACTCTACCTAGTAGAACATTTCAAAATTAGAGGTGGGTTTATTCAATATCTCATGATTCTCTTTTGTATTTTGTTGTGTTGCTTTTTATTGGTTGACAGCACTTTAGATGATTTCTGCATGCAGGCTCATAACTCTCCAATAGTGTGCCACCACACCACACCCACCATCAGGGTACCCATCGTTCTCCACCAAAATAACACTGACTTTTGAATTCCTACTAAAGTGTGAAATATTCTATAAAAAGTTGACAGAAAATGATTAATGTAAGTAAACAAAGTTTCTACATTTGTGGATCTTACATTTCAGCGAACAAATTAGATAGTAATTAAAGAGCCCAACAATATGTCAAAATATGTCCTCATCACAAAAGATTATAGAGAACATATATTCACAGTGAAGAACTAGTCTAATGTGGCTGCTTAAGACAGGGGTATTTGAGCTGATATCTGAAAGAGGAGAAACAGTTAAACAGGTATAATGATATGCTTATCAGCATTAATCAAAACAAAGAGCACAACTGAATGAAATCAGTTGCAAGACAACATAACAGAAAACAAGACAGATCAGGGTCAAGAGTCTTAAAACTGCAACATATAAGACTGGAAGATTGTAGCTCTGAAAACAAGCATTATTGATTTTCAATAATGCAGATGGAGAACCTGGCAGGTGATTAAATCTGTCATAGCTCCTGTCTTGGAGTGGAAAGTTGTTTAGAGACCAAAATATGTAGAGAACTAATAGCTAAGACTAGAAAACCAGCTGAGAGGACAAGCTCCAGAGCTGAGAGATACACAGAGAAGTTTTCTATTTCTGGTTTTTTTGGAAATGACTGCCAGAGATAGTCAGTGAAAGATCAGGGCTACAAATTCTAACTGCTGAGGAGTCTAGTATATCATATGTTCACAAGCTATCCAATGAATTTTAAAGTGTCTTATTTCCTGAGTAGCAGTGTGGTCTCCTAATACCTGGATACATAAGAGTTGAAAGTATCTCTTACGTTCTTTGTTTCTCTGTTTCTTCCAATAAATATCTTTCGAGTGAGGTTGCTCAAGCACTATCCATTGCCTGTCAGTATAAAATAGCCAAAGTAGTAGATCTAGAAAGCGTGGGCTTCATAGCTTGTGATGACACATCTACATAAAGTTGGCCTTGCTCTTGTCTGTGGTCTTGAGTGAAGAAAAAACAATTTTAGAAACTATGAAAGAATCATTAAGGTATTTAATCTTAATCTGGAACTAAGTTTCAAGCCAATATATTGGATGACCTCAACAGACGATCAACAAAGAAGAATGGGCCATAGCTTCAAATACGTGTTAACTCTCCAGGCAGAGTGGGGAGGCTCTTGTGGCACTCTTGCTGCGATGTTATAACATTGGTCCTTTAAGTTCTGTTCATTAAAAATACCACTGCAACATTGGATGAGTCTACTTCACAAAGGTTACAATGAAACAAAACTTAAGCTGCACTAGAGCCATGAAAAATTAATTTCTTCATATCTTCAGAGTTGTAAATTTAATCTGAACCAATACTTCGTAAAGATGAATGACCTGTAGTGCCATGTTTTTAATGTGAAACCAACCCTTCCATCTTCTTTGTCAAATTACTTTTAGCAGGAAGTGGAATACTGATCCTTTGGATATGATCACATTTCCCCCTTCAAAGTTAGCATTATCTGTATTTTGGAATGTGTAGTTAGATCATGAACCTGTATAATGGTCAACTAGCTAGAACTCCCTAACATAATGCAATCCCATCCCTAACCCAACTCTATGGAAGCTTCTATGAATTTGTAAGATGACAGGGAATTCACAGTCTATAAAAAAGAATTTACTAACAAATTTAGTGCTGACCTAATCAGTACATGGACTGTTATACCTCCCTGTCATGGCTCATCAATTCTCTTTCCCCTAGATCATCTCCATCAGTAGACAAATTACTAGGTCAACTATGTCAATAGCCCTGCCCATAATCCTCTCCAGGGACTGCCCCATTTTCCCCACTTATCTTCATGGTATAACTACATGGTGTTTGCTAGTTCCTTTCCTCCCATTCCATTTTCAATCAACCCCCCTCCACTCTTACAATCTTGGCAAGATCACCGGTGACCTTTAAAGAGCCAAACCCAGTGGTCATTTTGTGCTTCTGTTCCAAGGCAGGGTGAGGGCCCCCCAGAACCCCCAAAACGTCACACTTTAAATCAGTTCTGTCATTGTCTACATCATGAGAAAACTTTAGTGTGTAAGACCTACAATAGAACATAACCTGAAAAATAATTAGTGTGCAATAAAAAGAAGGGAAAAGGAAAAATAAAGTTCAAATAGTTTCCAATCAAGCACCCAGAATTAACCCACCCCTTGTGGCTAAATGCCCAGACAGAGTTGGCCCAAAGCAGGACCACTTGTGGCTGGAAAGCTTGCCACAGATGTAAAGCACCTTCCTGCGGGGACCCCTATAAAAGGGGGCAGAAGGTGCCAGGCAAGTCTGGCAGGAAAAGAGCAAAATCTAAACCCAAGTCCAGATAAAGCTGCCGTGGTCAGCCTCCTCCCAGGTCTCTCTCTCCCTCTCTCTCCCTCTCTCTCCCTCTCTCTCCCTCCCTCTCTCTCCTCTTCCAAGTGTCTCCTTCCATGGCCTCTAAGGCCAAGAATCAGCTTCTTCTCATGTCTCTGTGCAACATGTGTCTCCTGCGAGTCTTTGTGATCTCTTTCCTTCCTCCTCCCTGTCTTCTCTAGCTTCACCCTGCTCAGCCCCACCCTTGCTTACCTGGGAGTGGGAGCCCACAGCTTCGGCCCATAGTCATCACACTGTTGAGGTTCTACACTGATTTTCAGCACCAGCAGCACTAACACAAGATATTGCACCTTCCTTGAAGCATGGACACTGGGGTTCTAGAACATTTCTCATTTTTATACCCTCCCCGTCTCACCAGATCCTTGTCTCTTCTTTGCTGGATCTTCCACAGTTCTCCACTGTCTCGGCCCTGAGAGTCACCAAGAATCCCAGCACGGTGCTCGGAATTCTCCGCCTACATCTGCCTCCCTGATGAGGTCATCCCATCTCATGTATTCAGAGTCCAAGTACACTTGACTGGCTTTAAATTTTGTCTGCACCCTAGACCTCTTCCCTGAATTCAGGCTCATCTGTCTCCCTCCCTCCTTGACATCTCCTGTTGGATCTGTAACGGACACCTCACACTTCCATTTACGACCATGCTCTTGCACCAGACACACCCAACCCTGCAATCTTGCTTCTCCAGGAGTCACCCAATCTGTGTAAAAAGGCATTGCATTGTCAGATGATAGCAGTTCCAAGATCCTAATCCTCAGAGTAATGGCCGTGGCTGCCAGGTGCCACGTGACTCTAGCATCACAACAGATTATTTCATCTCAGATTATGTCACCTCCTTCCTACTCTTATTCTTAATGTTTCTCCCCTGAGCCAGCCACACTGATATCTCTGCTTTTCCGAGCATTCACTTCCTGATCTGGGATTCACTGTTTTCTCTGTTGTGAGTGTTCTCTGTTGTGAGTGTTCTCCCCACCCAGATTGACATGATCCACACCCTCACTTCCTTCATTTTTCTCCAGTGGGACTTTCTGGGCCCCTGAACACAAAGCAATGCAGCCCATGCATCTCCCTGGACTCAGTCATCAACAGACATCTGTGTAGTTATGAATTTGTCTGTCTCTCCCAGAAGAGAAGAATCTTTGAGGATGTGGACTTTGCTGTGTTAATGCCTACAGCCTCAGGCCCTAGAACTTTGCCTGCCATGTAGTAGGAACCTGATATATATGTGTTGAATGAATGGTTAAGATGAGCTTTCTAGATTAATATTCCAAACATCCTTCCCCTCCTTCCAATTATATTGTGGGGTGTCGGGGGTTTGATAAGCGACCCTCACCCCCAAGCAGGTATTGTTCCATGATATCTGCCTCTGCTTCTCTGCTCAGATTTCATAGTAAATTATAGTGGAGGTCTCTCACTTTGTAAAGTTGGTTTAGTCTAACCCAACTGGTAGCATTTTCTTTCATAAAGAGGGATAAAGTCAAATGTATTTTCTAATACTACTTACAAAGTACATTTAAATGAATTCTTAAGTGGGCTAAAAAAATGTACTTACATATTTATCACAAAACCTTTTGTTTGGAAAACAGAAAAACTATAGATATTGGCTGTGTTTTATCCATTTGTTTTATAGTTGTGGATAATTATTGTATAAGCAAAAACTTGTAAAATAATGCTCTTTTCAGATGCCATGTCTATCCCAAATGAGCAAGAGAAGGTATCACTGCATTGTGAAAGAAAGGGTGAAGGAGTGATGCAATTGTAAATTTTTTTTATTAATTCAAAGACAGTGCATCTCATTCAGACCTGATTTTTTTCCAGTAAAAATATAGGACACCCATATTCCATGTCGATGTCAGCATCACAGAACTAGACTATGAAGTTGAACCTATTTATAATCTATAGTGAAAGGTAACAATGGCTTTTCTTTTGATTTCCAACTGGCAAGAAGTAATCTTACCACTGACATCAACAGAAGGGAAGCAAAACCAGCCTTTCCACTTGGCAGGAAGCACTCAGGGCTGTATGGAATGCAGATAAGTTTGTCTGAGGATGTGGACAGCTTTCTAGACAATCACTAGAGATAGGACCTTAATTTAACCCCAGGCCTGAAGCGTTTCCTCTGGGATGTGGATGACTGATAACATGGCAGAGGGCAGAGAAAGTATAGATTTATTGAAAAATGGATGTTGCAAACAGGGCGCGTTAAATTTCTCCCTCTAAATCATTGTTTAAAAGGACAAGCTTAGAGTCCTGCTTCTGGATGAAAACCCTAAGTGTTGGGAGACAGAAATTTTTTATATCCCAGGTAGTTGGCTTGTTCAATATTTCATTTCAAAACATCAGCACTACACTTAGCTCTAGTTCATCCTGCAGTAAGATGGCCTGGCTACACTTGCTTTAATATCTTCTACAGAGGATACCTCAGTGATTTCTAATTTAAAGAAAATGAGTCCTTTACCGACAGCTTGATAATCTTTCCTGTGGGAACAACAGGGGGGAAAAAATCTCCTGCTCATGGCACTAATAAGCATCAAATAATAACCAGCTTCTTTAAATGGCAGGGGAAATAGATCTTTATTAACAAAGATTATGTATTATGTGTTTCTATATCACAATCCTGAGGACTAACCTTTTAACAAAGTGAATAAATAAACCATAATGGGTTTCTTGCCCTTTACTAAGCAAAATATCAAGAACTTCTTTCTGTGAGGGCAGAGGTTAAATAACTCCTTTATTTACTAATGATAAAGTTAATTGTGTGGAACCTAATTCTACCAGGTTGGAAAAGAATTTTTCTTTTAACTAACAGTTGGTTCTCACGGTGATTTTTTTTTTAAAATACTATAATTCTTCCATGAAAGCTCACTCTCTGCTTTTCTCTTTTTGTGTGCTCACCTGAGTGAATTTTATTCCACACCCAGGTAACTCTCCTCTTTAAAAAAAAAAAAAAAAAAAAGCGCACTTCTCCTATCATTTTAAGAAATTCATAATTGCAAACAAAATGCTGAATATATTCCATTTAAAATGACTAGCTAAGAACAGTAAATAACTATTCTTTATAGGTCTTGCCCAGCATAGTAGTTTCAATATCCATTAATAGTAAATATTCCTTATTATCCCTTTCACTGGGCTGAACTAAGCAAGTGGTACCATTCTGTGACTAATTATAAAATAGCCCACATTATAGAAGAATTAAAAACAGCAAGTGAATCATCTGGAGGGATGCCATGGTGCTTCTACAGTTCTGCACACACTACCCATGAATTTTAATATGTAATTTTAATCATGCAATTCTTCCCAGTGAACTCTCCTCATTACCTAGGCTCTGTGTGTGTGTGTGTGTGTATGTGTGTGCGTGTGTGTTTCCTTTACCTTGATTACAAAGTCAAACCATTTTAGTGAAAATTAAAAATATCTGTATTTAGAGAGAAAACAGAGGGCTGTGTTTTGATAAGGCCTCGGGAGGAGGGGGCAAGACGTAGCCCTGTGAGGAAGGAGACCGGCCTGGTTTTCGCATCAGATGCTGGCTAACAAAATCCTAAGAGGGTTTGTTACATGAGCCAGTGGGCTGAGGCAACCTTTAACATGCAGGAAACTGGAGTTAATTAAACCGTTACTGGGATCCTATCTGTCATCCTGGCCGTGTGCTCTCTCCCAAGTCCATTTACATTTTAGAATTGAAAAAATGTTCCTCTGGTCTGCTGATAAACCATGTTTACTGTCCCTATTGATTTGCTACTTTTGCATAACCTTTATGTTTTAATTATTTTATAGTACTTCTTGAAGGCGCATTGGTAGCAGTTGCTATCTGATTAGACTTTGCTGGCAATTACTAAACACAGGGAGTACACCTCTTAATGGATTCATCTGCTTCAAAGTTATTAGATGACTGCAGGAGTGAAACTGCTACGGAAAAATAATGCTACATTACCGAAAGGCTATTTGCACACCACAGTGGTGCTTACTGTGGCGGCAACATGCTCAGATTATTTGCCTTTATTCAAAGGCAATCGATTATTTGGTGAATTTACATTCTGCCAAAGACCTGAAACCATGCCTTTTCCGATACATGTTATTGAATTTATACTATAAGTGAAAATTGCATAATGTGTATTTATAACATTTTACCTACCCCTTTCTGAGCACTTACCATATATCCAGCACTGTACTAAGAGCTAATTGTACCGACCATTTAATGATCATGGGATAATAGCAAACCACTTTATGCAGAAAGAGAAAGAAGCAGAGAGAAGAAAACTCATTTGCTTGAGGTCACAATGGTTTGCAAGTGGGTTTCCAACTTATATGTGTCAAATGCTGTGGGGGTTTTCTTTTTTTTTTTTTTTCAAGTGAGATTTGTCCCAGAGATGCAAGGATGGTTTAATATACATAGATCAGTTAAAAGACATCATCTATAAAAGCCATAAAATTCACACGATAATATCACACATATACAGAAAACATTTATAAGATTCATTACCCATTTATGACAAAAATTCTAAATAAGTGGGACTAGAAGGAACCTACCTCAGTGTAACAAAGGTCAAGTATTACAAAAGAGTTTTAAAATAAGCACTTCAGAACTGGCATTTTATATTCACTAGCAGGGAAAGTTAAAACAATAGCAATATTTGAAAACATTCTATGCCATTGACCAACAAAACAAATTGAATATTTTGTGAGTTTACATACATTGACAGGAAGGAGTTATGAGAGAATTATTGAACAAGCACCGTGATTTTCATTTGTGCTAAATATAGTGGTTAGAACACTTAAGCATTCAGAATCCCCAGCATTAAACCAAAAACCCTCAGGGGACCTTGGCACTCAAGAAGAAACTTCTACAATGAGGAAAATTTATTGTTTCTGATTTTAGACATTTCTGAAGAAGTTTTTTTATTATTATTATTTTATTCTTTGGATTCAGGTAACATTAGGATTCTCCCCCATCAAGTTTCACCATCCTAGGGTCTCACCTGGCTATAGACCTGAAATATCAGAGGCAGGGAGCATGGGGAAGGCATAAGGATAATGGTGGTAGAAATCTGTGGTTTAACCACCCGGCGGTAACCTATGGGATGCTTTTCAATAATGGATCTTGAATATCAGCAAAGAAAAATCAGGCCATGTTATGCTTTTAACATTTTATTACCTAAACACTGACTTTAATCTAAAGATCCAGTTGTGACAACTGTTTCTAAAATTGAAAATAATGCAATTACACTTTTAAAGACAGGTATTGTACACAGATTCTCTGTTTCAAGGCACTTGACCTTTCTGAAGGGATTTCTATCAGGAGCGAGAACAAGGAAAACAGATGAAGGATCAGATTACGTATATTTGATCTATTCTCAAGTGAACAGCAAAAAACATGAGCCTGATTTTGCAGATTTATCACTCATGTCTCAAAGATGAGGTGTTAGAAAACATACAGTATTTGTCCACAAAATGTTTGCTGTTGTTAAAAGGAACTTGATAGCATTTTCCTCAAACACAGCCCAGGCAATCTTGAGTTCAGTCTTCTTTTATTTCAGTTGTAAAAGTGAAAGGAATGGGGAAGGAAACCCATTATACTTCTGGCCTAAATAGAAGAGATCCAAAAAGGTTCTGATCCCATATATGATCAAGTACATCAAGCTCAATAAGTAATATGAGCCTACATTCCACTCTCATTCATCCGTCCGTCTATCCGTCCATCCATCATCCATCCAGTCATCTGCCCACCCATCCTTATATAGTAAATAGAGCAGGATTGCACAGTAGGTCTGAGTACAGACCACAGCCAGGCTACTTGTATTCTCAATTTTTTTTTTTTTTTGGTCTCACACTATCTACATGACCACGGGCAAACCTGCCACTTTGTCCTCAGTTTCTGCAATTGCAAAATGGGGGTGTATGTAGGTACATATCTATAGATTTGTGGTGCAGATTAAATGACTCTCTACAGATAAAACTCAGAAGAGTGGCCCACACATAGTAAGTACAGTGCTTGCAAGTGCTTACATCCCTGTTGTCATGTTGTTAGAATCATGCCCTGGGGCTGCAATGTGCTCTGTCCCTAGAGAGCCCTCTATCCAGCTCACTCTACTCAATAATTCACTGAAAAGCTCAAGATGGCTGGGCATTGTCCTTTGCCTCACACTGCCAAATCCTTTCCTCAGCTCTCCCAAGCTTGCTATCCCTCAGGAGGGAGCAAGGCTAAAACAGGGACACACTTGAAAGAAATGCTGGCCTGAGCAGCATGTTTCCCAGGCCCCTCCAGAGTAACTGGGTGCAGCAGCCTACGCACCCTACCAGCACCATGGGAGTGGGAGAGCTTTCCAGCCACACGCAGGCCAGCTGCCCAACACTTTCAAAGTGACATTAAGCTTCTGGTGGATGTGTGTGCAGGACCTCCTGCTTCTCCCTGGGAAACTACTACCTCTTCACCCTGTTGGGTTCTAGGCACAAAACCAGCAGTCATCAATCCTGAACACTGGCTTGTCTAAAATGAAAAGGTGACAGAGGCCATGTTTTTCTACCAGCACAGCTCACTGTATTGCAAGAATGGGCAATCAGAATATCCCACTGTTCACCAATGCAGAGGCTGCTGACAGGGTGAGAAGGAGAGGAAAGAAAATATTCTCCTCTCCCCATCTTAGGGTCTCTGGCTGGGACCCTAGAATCCTATAGCCAATGGACTGATTAACTGGAGAAAAACAGAAGTTCCATGGCAGGCACCTGAGAGGAGCACAGGGGAACAGCAGTGCTGAGTCACTTGAGGGACAGTGGATGGAGGTGTGGGCATTCAGATGATGAGCTTCAGTACATGGGCTTCTTGGGTCCCTCTGAGGAAGAATTCCACACATGTTCCCATTCTAAGCACAGCAGTTTATTGAGGGACAGAAGGACAGGCGCCTGCACAGACATAAGCAGGCAGGAGAGTTGTCTTGCCTACGCAGGGCTATCTTCTCCAAGCCTTCTTGGATTGGATGGAGTTATTTGTGGATGTGGCCTCCTTGGGCTCAGGTAGGGTTGGTCTTCTGTGACAGTTGTCCTCTCTGTCCCCAGTCCAGATGCTGGGCACTTCCACACCTGGTTGAGTTTGAGTCCCTCATCATTCCTGCCCCCAGCTCTGGTCTAAATGTCTCTACCCTCAGGTTCCATCCATTAGAATTTGAGCTAGTGTAGAATCTTAGCTACAACAAATACAAACCAGAAAACCAACTTTCAGAGAAGTGAGAATACAAAGGAAAAGATGTTAAGCTTCAAATGGCAGCAAATGGTAGGCAGACAAGCATAGGCAGGAAATGAATAGTTGCGGTCAACCTTGGGCAAGGTTGCCTATATCAGGTCTCCTGGTGTCTCTCTGTGCAAAGAGCCACAATACCTGTGCAAGATCTAAAAGTTTGTCCTTTTTGGTACCTGAGTAGTATTCCACTGTGTGTATAGGCCACATCCTGACCTATTTGTCTTTGTGCACTTGGGTTGTCTCCATAGTTTGGCCATTATAAATATGCTGCATGAACATGGGAATAATTATGTCTGCATTCTTCAGGAAGGTACCTAGGAATAGTTACTAAGACATGGGGCAGATCCATTCTCAGTTCGCCAGGCTAAATGGACATCTGCTCTATTCCATAGAAGTAACAACTTAGCTTCACTTCAAGGGTTTTTTGGCTTCCATTGGCAAGAAGAGTGGTGTCTGAGGAACTGTAGGCACTTGCCTAAAATATCCTGTTTGTTGGTATCTCCTCGCCATTCCAGATTTCAGAATAGGAATCTGCAGGCAGGCCATTCTCTGGAGTAAATGTGGCATTCCATGGTCCTAGGCCTGGAAAGCTCTCCATCCCTGATCATCACTCTCTGTGCCCAGATTCTTGCTGTCCTGAGGGAATCTGACTGGTTGAGAAGTGCCTCTGTGGCCTGGTGTTTAGTGAATATTCAAATTCTAATCCAGTGGAGTCATCACTATTCTCCCTCAGAGCTGCCCTGATGCCTTTGAACAGCAATGTTACTCAGCTTACGTCATCATGCATTCACCCAGGTATGAGATCCAAAAGGCTATCGCTCTCTGTGCCAAGGGCTCCCATCAAGGAGGAGGAGTCCTTTGCCATAGAGTAATTGAGATGCAGCACTTTTTATTTTTAACTGTAAACATGAATTCGATGTTTGGCACACAAGGGGGGGTTGGGCAGAGCATCTCTTTGTGATGTCATCTGTCAGAGTATCTTCATCATCATGCCAACTAGAAGGCCTTTGCTATTCACCATTCTCTTGGTTGGGAAGGTTGAAAACAACGACTAAAAAGAAACTATATGTTTGCTTTTGCCTCCATGCAGTGGGGAACAGGAAACAGTTTGGATGTAATACCCCCTTGAGCAGTGAATTCACAGGTGTCAGGCCTAGCCAGGTATTTGTCCACTTGCTAGAAGGGGCAAAGTGCCGTTCCTTTGCATTTGAGGTCCCCAGCTCAGCCATGTCTGTATACCCCTTGCTTCCAGAAAAGGCCAGTGTGACTGGTTGCAAAGCAGCCCTCCTCTGGATCTCACCCTCACCTCTCCCAGGGTCTTTGTCTCCTTGTTTCCACTATTATCACCCTGGCTTTTCTTTCCTTTTTTCATTGTCTCCAGTTCTTTCCTTCCCTGCACTGCCAGTCCACAGGCTCTCTCCAGCTCAGCCTCCTCACCAGGACTTGCCACCAGCTTGACTCTCCTGCCATTAAGAGCAACCCCCCAGCCCGTCCTCAAAGCAGTGGGCCCCTCTTGTTGCATACCCAGTAATTGGTGGTGGTGGGGGAGGGTGCTGTGTTCAGGACAGAGAGCTAGATAGCTGGTGGGTCTCTCCATGCCCAGAATCGGGGGACCCTTCCTCAAGGCTGCCAGATCATCATCTGCCTCTTCTCTCCAATTTCACACTAGTCCCCCACCCTCCCAGCCCTCCCCTCCCCTCTGTTTCCTAAAAGATGCAATAGCCTGACTTCACACCCCCAGGAACTGAGAAGGCATTTCAAAGTTCAAACAAATTCACAACGTGGGGGGAACCTGTATTCATCACCTTTGCTCTCCCCAACATTAAAAGGCACAGCGTTTTCTAACAAAAAATGATGGCGGAATACCAGGCTGGGATGATGTTTTACAGAGCATTCCTCAAACAGAGCAGATAAAATTTACATCAAGCATTTGTGTCTGTCAGTCCTGAGAAATTTGGGAAATTAGAAGGTCCCCCCCCACCCCCTTTCTTTCAGAAAGCATGTGAAAGCATTCTTTCCTGGCTAAATGGATTTCATCTAACTGCCTCATTCATTATGCTAAAACCATGAAGCAATTTCCTGTTCAAAGCCCGCCTCACAGGCTCTCTGTTGTCAAGTATTTGAATTTCAGATTAGAAATGTGTTCATTTGGATAGCTTGAAAGGAAAGCTTTGTTGTCAGCTTGGCTTATGTGCTGCCAGGAGCCAAGTCCCTCCCTGTCAGCAGGCACCCGCGGAACACCAGACCTCAGCCGGGGCGTGGGGCTGGAGACACACCAGGGCCTCTGGCCTGTGGTCACCGCCAGGCGCAAGGTTTGCTTTCCCAAATTTCCCACCCTCGGATGACCGTTTCTGACAGATAGAAGCACATATTGAGGGTCTGCGCCCTGCCCCCCTCCACTGTCTTGCCACCATCGCACATACTCAAGAGGAGGGAGCATTTCTGAGAGACCAGCATGGGCGTGTGGGCACACATGGGCTCGGGGACGCGCCTGGGCCTGAAGGGCCTGTGATGTCAGCCTACTGCTCGGCCTGGGCCTGGTACACTGGGCAACCCTGTCTGCCCACTGGCAGCAACTCGGGCTGGGGTCCCTGAGAGACTTTGGGAAAATAGACAAAACCTCACAGCCCAAGATCTGCTTCAGAGGTGAAGAAATGAAGTTCAGGTGGAAAAAAAAGTGGTCCATGGAAACAGAAAAGGGACTGTACACCTTGGTGACTAAGACACATGGAAGTTCTGAGGGAGGAGAAACCCGGCCTCTCGTTCACTTGCACGCACTTCTGAAGCTGCAAGATTCCACAGAATTGCCGCCATTTGGTGTTGTGGTTTTACAGGTTATCCAGGCATTGATAAGCATGATCAATGTGGTGCTTGTCTCCCCTGTCACCACGCAGTGTTGCTGAGGGTCGGTGATATTAGTAACTCATATTTGCTTGGTGCTTTTCAGTTTACAAATTGCTTTCATCAGCATCGCCTCACTTCTTTATGTTCTGCCAGATGATTTCTTTAGGCTTTTTGAAATGTGGCGGACATATGCTTCATAGGAGATATTGGTAACTAATCACAGTTAGTCCAGTGAACATCTAGCACCATCAGTAGTTTAAAAACTCCTGCTAAGAACTCTGAGAGTCTACTTGTGAAGTGATTTTCAAATCCTCCATGTTGTCATAGACAACTGTCCCATGCCCGACCTCACACCTCCAGGACCTGCTTAATATATACCTGTACATTCGTGCCTTTTGACCCTCTCACACATTTGGCCCACCTGCCTCTCCCCACTGGTGGCAAACACCCTTTTAGTCTGTGTGTCTGACCTGAATTTATTGGTTCGGTTTTTAGTTTCTACATACAGTTGACATCGTTCAGTATTTATCCTCTCTGTCTGATTAATTTCACTTATCACAGAACCGTTAAGTTCAAGCATGTTGTCATAAAGGCGAGATCTCCCTACTTTATGGCTGGAAAATATTCCTGCATGGTTCCATGCAAATGTGTATGAGCATGTGCACATGCATGTATATATTTTTGAAGAAGTTCATACTGTTTTCCATAGCTGTTGTACCAACTGACATTCCCAACTCAATGCAAGGGGTTCCCCTTTCTCAGTTATCTTTTCAACACTTGTTTCTTTTCATTTTGGTAATAGCCATTCTAATATTGTGAGCTGATAACTGTAGCTTTTATTTATTATTCACTGTTCACTATCTGTATAGCTTCATTAAAGAAATGTTTACTACTTTCTCTAAACTGTTTTGTAAATATGAATTTGTCACTGAATTGTATAAATTCCTTACATATGTTGAGTATTAATCTCTTAATAGATGTAATTTAATATATTTTCTCCCCTTCCATAGACTGCCTTTTCATTCTGATGGGTTTCTTTACAGAAGCTTTTTAGTGTCACATAATTCTGCTTGTTCTCAGTTTGGTTGCCTTTGCTTTTGGTATCAAATCCAAATATCACCACCAAGACTATGTCAAGGAGCTTACTGTCTGCATTTTCTTCTAGGATTTTTATGGTTTCTGATCTTACATTCAAATCTTTAAACAATTTCAACTTAGTTTTTGTATCTGGTGTAACAGGCTGGTCTTGTTTCATTCTTTCGCCTATGTCTGTCCACTTTCCCCATGTCATTTATAAAAGACTGTGCTCTCCCCACTGTACAATGGCTCTGTGGTAAATTGGGTAGATATTTGTGGGACTATTTCTGGGTTTCCTATTCCGTTCCATTGAGTTGTATGTCTTTCTGATGGCACTACTGCAATATTTCATTGCTGGAGCTATAATACACTTTGAAACCAGGCAGACCAATGAGTCCAGTGTTGTACTTCTTTTTCAATATATGCTTTGGAATTTTTTATGGTTCCATGCAAATTTCAAGATTGTTTATTGTACTTTTGGGGAAAAATTGAAATTTTGACTGATACTGCATGAAGCCTATAGATTGCTTTCAGTAGTAGTGTGTACATTATTAATTCTTCCATTCCATGAGCTTGGGACTACATTTCCATTTATTTGTCTCTGTAAAATGTTTTATTAATGCATCATAGCTTTCAGTAGATAGCTCTTTCATATCCTTGGTTAAGTTTATTCCCAGGTATTTTATTATTTTTGATGGAATAGAAAGTGGGATTATTTTCTTAATTTCTCTTTCTGATAGTTCATTAGTAGTGTGTAGAAATGCAACAGGTTTTTGTGCATTGCTTTTGTAACCTACAATTTCATTGAATATGTCAATTAACCATTTCTTGGTGACTTCACTAGGATTTTGTGTATATGACAAAATTGGCAAAGTTTTACTTTTTCCTCTCGAGTTCACATCCCTTTTATTTTTCCCTCCTAATTGCTCTGGTTGGAGTTTCAAAACAGTGCAGTCAAAAAGATGAGAGTGAACATCTTCATCTGGCTCCTTAGGGGGGGGAGTTTTTAGCTTTTATTCATCCAATGTCATTACTAGTAGTTTGTTCTGAGTTACTTCCTCATCAGTCTTCTTAGTCAATGTATATATTTTCAGGAATTTCTCCATTGACACAACTGTACACAAAATTCATAGTTTCTTATCCTTTGTATGCCTGCCGTATCAGCTGTAGCATCTCTTCTTCTATTTGACTTTCTTTCTTGATGAGTTTAGCTGAAGATTTGTCAATTTTATCTTGTCACAGAACTATCTCTTAATTACCTTTCCATTTGTATTTTAAGCTTCTGTGTCATCTATATCTGCTCTGATCTTTACTTCCCTCCTACTACTAACTTGGGGCTTCATTTGCTCATTATCTTGATGTGAGCATTTATGAAATCCCTTCTTTAAACTGCTTTGGTGCATTCTACCTTTTGTACTGTATTTCCATGTTTATGTGTTTCAAAACATTTATTTCTATTTTAATTTCTTGACCCTTTGAATGGTCGTAACTTATTTGATTCCCATATATTTGTCTATTTTCTACTTGCAGTCTTTCTGATTTCTAGAATTGTACCTTTTAATCAGAAAAGATGCCTAACAGTCTTATTCCATTTATTAAGACTTGTTTCATAACCTCATTTATGATCCGTTGTGGGAATTGTCTCATGTGCCCCTGAGAAGACTGTGTATCTGTCATGTTTGAATGGAATGTTCTGTATTTGATAGTAAGTTCATCTAATAAAGGGTGATTGCTTAAATTGGTGTTTATTGGTTTTCTTTCTGAGTGACCTTATACATTTGGGACTATGAAAGCCCTCCGCTGTTGTTGTTTTTACTACCTCTTTCTCCCTTTAGGTCTGTCCGTATTTGCTTAATATATGTAGGTGCTTTTATGCTCATGCACAAATATTTGCAAATGTTGTGTCTTGTTGGATTTCTCTCTTAACATTGTATAATTCCCTTCTTTGTCTCTTATTACAATCTGTTGTAAAGTCTGTTTTGTCTCATTTGGTTCCCAAATGAATTGCATGGAATACCTTTTCCCATCTTTTCATTTCCAGTCAGTGTGTGTCCTTAAATGTAGAGTCTTTTGCTAGCAATATCTAGAAGAATAGTGTTCAAATCATTGGCTCATTTGGCCTATTTACTTTTTTTAAAAGTAGAAATTCTTCAATTTCCAGTCCCCTTTAGGTGTAGTAAAATTAAGTAGATGTTTATCATAGAAACCTGCAAAGTAGGAATATAAACACACTATTAAGAATTTTAAAGGTAAATTCAAGGGGGAAATGGAATTAGTATACTTTTTAAATGATAAGTGTGAGCTTACTACTCTTTTGCTCATTGTTCTCTAGCTGTTCTGTAGTTCTTGTCATCCTTTCTCCGGCAGCTTTTTCCTTTGTCATTTGATGACTTTCTTCAGTGGTTTTCTTAATGTCCTTCCTCATTTTCATCTTTGTATCCCCTATAGTTTTGTAGTGGCCACCATGAGGCTTATTTAGCAACTGAAATACACAGCAGTCTGTGTTAAGTGGATAGCAACAGTGTGGTCACATTCTAAATCTACATTTCACTCTGCCTGGATTTTGGGTTTGATGCAACAGTTTGAATCTTGTATATCCATTAACTGTTATGCTTATACTTTTACCAATGACATGCATACATTCAGATGTTTCCTTTACTAATCAGCACCTTTTGTTTCACTGCCTCCAGAGCTAAAGCAGGCCAACTGCCCTCTGCCTTGGAGAGTGTTCCATTTGGTTCTTACCTGTGTGCAAAGATACCTCCCCCAAGGTCTGGGCCCCAAGATAAGCAAACCTCTTGTACAAATGAGTGTGCTTCCATAGACTGCCTCTGCACGTGGTTTTGGGTCATGGCCATCGCTGAGTTCATGCTGGGAGCCCTTTACTAACAACTCTGTTTGCTGACATGTGTTGCCTTTCGACATGAGGCCAACGCCTGGCAAACCTAGATGTTTTGGAGGTTGCCTCTCAGGTGCACATCAGAAATGCTGAAGTGCCCAGTATGTGGTCAAAACCTCTACTTTACTGGTGTGGTCTTATTTTGAAGCCACTTGTGATGGAAAAAGTAGCTTTTATAGCCAAACTATTTTCTTAGGGGATTTTTAGTGACAAGTGCTTCTAGGTAATTTTAGTAGGCTCACAGGTTACAGTTTAAAAATGGCAGTTGTGATAATGGCTAGGGCTGTGCTAGCAGAACAACACACTAGGTGACTTCAAGCCACAAACACCTGTTCCTCAGGCCAGACACTAGGATTCAAGGTGTCAGAAGGGTGGGTTTCCTGGGTAATGGATGGATGCTATTTCCCTGCATCTTCATTTGGCCTTTTGGTCTTGTGTTTCTTTGTCCTGAGCTCCTCTAAAGCTATCAGATTTGAAGTAGACCCAGAAGACATCATTTTAAATTTAAGTATGCTTTCAAAAACACTGGCTCCACACAGTGATAGTCAAAGGTACTGGGGTTCAGGACTTCCACAAGTAAATTGGGAGTTGAAGTGATAGTTCAGATCATGACAGTAGTCCCTCCTGGAGATTTAAACTATAGACCAAATTAAATTATGTCAGAGGACAGCAAGGTAGTTGTAATGTTGGCTTTTTTCCAAAGACTAGTGGTGAATTTGATGACGTGCTGTGGAAACAATTCAAGTATTATTGCAAAGAGAGGAACAACAAAACTAGGGATCACCCTCTCCCCTCTGGTAACCACCATTAGGATCATTCTGAAGGAGATGGTCTCGAAGGAAAGGCACTTAAAGGCTGCCCCACTCCATGCCCTTGGTCTTACTGTCACTAACCCTCTCAGCTTACGCTCTTCTGCTGGGTCATTTCTGGAGTTTCTTTACCTTCTTGGGTTGGCAACAAAGCTGCAGTGTTTCTGAAAATTGTCATTCTGATCCAAATTATGTTGTGATCAAAAATATCAAAGGCTAAACCAATATTATAATTTCCTCTTAGAGGGAACCCACATTGCCGTACACCAGTCATTTAAGACAATGTCTCAAACAGCACAAACGTGCTTCCCACCAGCATACACAGGCAAAATGTGATTTTTATTGTATTTTTTAAAAGAATCAAGATGGTTTTTTATGCCCATTTTCTCATTGCATGTCTTTGTCCAACATCCCCTGCCATGTCACTCTGACCTTTGTCTAGCAGGAACAGCTTGAGGTTTCCTTGATTCCTCAGGTCACTGATCATGATGTCAGACGACATTTGTTTTCCTCCTAGACGTCAAGGATTTCTCATTTGCACATCATTCAGAATCCTTTGTTCACATGCTAACCCACAGTGAACTCCTTCCTGTAAACTTAGTGTTTCTCATTTTTCTTTTCTATCACAACTAATATTTTATCTATGATGACCCTGCCGTCTCTCAGTGAATTGCTGTACCTTCCAAAGTAGTGCTGTCTATTCTTGGAGTCTGTGCAACTTGGAAGTGTCAAGTGGACTGAACAGCTAACAGGTCACCCGTCTACCAACTGTGCTTCAGCTAGAGGACAAGAAGCCTCAGATAGGCGTGTGCTGAAGAACTCCATTTCAAGGCTGACTGCTAATCAGTCTTGGCCAGAGAAGGTGGTGTAGTTTTATCCAGCTCTCCTCTATCCTTCCACTGGAGGTGCTGAGCATCTTGATAAAAGATATGGGGAATATAGTGAGACGTAGTCCCCAAAAAAATCACTGGGTGTGGTGGTGCGTGTCTGTAATCCCTGTTACCTGGGAAGCTGGGGATTGCTCGAGTCTGTGACCCCCCGGGCAACATGAGCCTGCGGTTCCACAGGCAAAAATAACGAGGCCCAGTCTCAAAAAAAAACCCTCCAAAGTCTGTCCATGGTGGGCCCACCGGAAGGGTCTTCCAAGCGGGCGAGGAGGAGAGCCTGCAGGGGAGGTACACCGTAGCCAGTGGACAAAGTCCTACATGTCAACTGTGATTACGCAGGTCATCTAGGGTGTTTGCCTGAATGCTCTTCTCTGTGTTCCCAAGCTAAGAGGTAGCATGAGTGATGAGAGACAAATAACAGCCCCATCATTACTCCCTGTACATCCCTTATGAAAGGGGAGAGCCGCGCTGAGGGCCCAGAACCACCAGCGTGTCCTCATCCTCGCAGCTGTGCATCTGCTGTCTCCCTCATACCAGCCGCCTCCCCAAGGCTGTGCCAGACATTTAGATGAACAACTGCAGAAGCAGCTGCAGCAGGTGGTGGCTTTCCAAGGTCTTCCTGGCTTTTTTCTGGCAGCCATACACAGCAGCTTCCCTAGGAGCTCCTGGGCGACTCTTGTCTGAGCCTTCGTTTCTCCCCTGTGGACACTTATGTCCTGGCTGCATGAGGTTTAATCCCTGCAATGAACTGATTTGCGTAACATGGTGTGCTTCCCCTGATGAGTGCTAGTGGATTCTGTCCTCCCAACTTTGTTCCTTATCACCTCATTTACTGACCTGGGATAAAACCAACTGATGGCAGTCCTAAGTGTTTGGGGCCTTGCCACTCATCTGAAACTCCTGCAGTCAACCAAGATAATGGCTGTATCGAAGATTAATGACTAAATGTGTCCATTTGAAACAGCCTGTGGTGATAAAGCAATCCTTTATATCATTAGCAATATAGGCTCTTAGCCTGTACATTGAAAACAAACGTCAATATTTCATCATCTACAGAGTTCAATAGACTTCAACCTTGTCCAGTTCCACAACGTTGAGAGATAATCCCCATCTTTAAGCATAGCTTTCTCATTAGCACCCTCGGTGATTTTGAAACCACTTTCCTTTCATAGTTTCTCTGTGTGATGCTGATTTAAATGCCGTGTGATGCCTCACTCAGTGATGGAGTGAGGCAAATCACGTTGAAATAAAAAAAGACTGAGTTGAGGCATGGACTAGGGGGCTGAAGTTCAAGGTAAGTGGGCTGGACATTGCCCACGCTCCACAGCTGACTGCATGCTGGCAGACACTGATGGGAATATTCCTCTTCAGGTATGCTCACATGAGGGGACCAAGTCTCTGCCCCGGACTAGATCAGGGCATTTTCTCCCATCTACCCAAGCGCGTACTAGTGTAGAAGTGCTAGTAGGGACCATAGCTCCTTGGATGAGATAAAAATAAAGAACAGGAGATGGAAAGGTTAGGTTCAGCCTCATTTAAAATATATTTAAGTATGTTCAAGACCTGCTCACAGCAGCAGGGACCACTTCTCCAGGGACCCTTATTTGTTGACATGCCACAGTCTTTCCACACAATTCCAAAGGCTCGTCAAATGAGCAAACCTTGCTGCTTTTAAGTACTTTCTAAGCTTAGTATATGTACTACTACAAACCTTGACAAGAAGAGGGGATTAATACAAGCACAAGTCCACTGTTTACTTTTTACAGGTACGGTTGCCAGGCAACCCCCACACTACAACACCCAGCATTGTCATTACGGATCCATCGCTACTCTCATATCTCCTTTCATGCCAAAATGAAAAGCATCCTAGGTAACGATGACACTTAAAAGGGTGCATCCTCCAGGCTGAAATCTCTTGTAGAAATTGCTGAACGCTCTGGAGCTGGGAAAAGTGATTCCATGTTATTAGAACACCCTAATTCAGTGTAGAAAATGCACTTACATTAAGCCTGTGACTAAAAAGATAGTGCAGATGATGACACTTTAAAATTAGCCATGTAAATTATTTATCATAAATTAATATGTCAGCAGGGGTTCCACATTGAGAAGAAGTGCTGTCTTATTCCTACTCTGGATCTGGCTCAGCTTTCCTCCATAGTAATTTCATCCATACCCTTCACAAGATGACAATTTTTATATCATAAGAGGTCCCCTGATAGTGGGTATTAATTTATAATAGAGGGGAACAGCAGGGAGAAATTTTTTGTGTGCTCCTTGCCCGTAAAACACACCAACTGCTCCCTGGAGGCACATCCAGTTATATATTAAAACATTAGTGATAGCACGAGAGTTAATAAGAGATATAATATACAGTACAGCCATGAACAGTACATATTAACAATCCACAAAAAGATATTGTAGATCCTCAAGGAAAACTCCCTGGATAAATTGTATCCTATGCTTTCTTGTGGCTTAAGAACATGTAGTCTCAGAAAATATGTAATGCCTCCTCCATGGGATTCACTATTATCTGAGGTCAGATATCTGAAGACTTTTTTTTTCCAGTGAAAACCTTACATTGTTGTCTGTAAACCATAATAGAGCTCCCAGTAACCAAGAGATAAAATATTTCCTAAGTAATAGAAAGCAGTAAGCTAGATTAATGGTTTCCAAAGTTCTTTAAATGATTCCTACTTCACATGCAAAATATTCAGTTGAGTTGCTCAAAATGAAAAATACAACTACTTCAGGCTATTAAGAAATAGTAATTTAGTATCTATTTAATGTAACAGAGCTTTGTATTTTGATCAAGGTCTAGCCCTAATCCTGATAAAACATTTCAAAAATCTATCCCTTGCAATTCAAGAACCTAGAAATAGTTTGCTAAAATCATTTTCCAGTGAGAAAATACTTTGTTCAGGAGCTCAAGCAGCATGAAAACTTCCTGTAACAGGTGCAATCTAGAACACACCAGGTGGCTTTCATCCAAGGGAAGCTGCACCTTCAGGAAGGAGCTAGTACCATCCTGTCCCCAGAGTAGTGTCACAGCAGTGGCCTGTGAGCAGAGGTGCACACTGGGTGTCCTTCGCAAGTAGGGGGCAGTTCCATGACTATGTATTTGTTCCACTCAAAAATCTGACATTTCCTAGGTTGTCTTTGACTACTCCTTCGCCTGTGTTAGTCTTTATTCTCCTCAGTATTCATCTACCTCATGCAGTCTAATCTCCATGCTTCCAGGCCTGCCCACAGCTCCAGAATCCACGTCCTGGTTAGAACTCATTGTTTGCCTCACTGACACCACCAGCCATTCCACCTCAACTCAAACATTTGCACTTCTTAGAATTAAACTGCGATAACAGCACTGCTCTGAAGATCGAGAGCTCTAATTCCATGTCAAATAGTAGGGACCCCCTGTCAGATGCCATTTTCAGCTGCACTAATGAGGATCAACGGCGCTTAGGTTATAATTAATAATTTTTTGAAGTTCCAAATGCCTCCCATTTCTTCGTTTTTCTCTACCACTCATGCAACTAATTTAGTGTGTCTTTCTTCATCTCTGAATTGGTTCAACAGCTCCTCTCTCCCCTGACAGTTCTGCCCCAGGGCCACTCTTTTCTGCAACCAACTCCCGGCTTAAAAATCGTATGGCATACGATTATAGCCCTTAGCTGGGTAAGCGCCGCTTCACCACACTGGGCACAACCCAGCTCATTACCTCACTGACCACCTTTCATCTCTCACTGCCCTTGATTAGAATGGCCTCAACTTCTTTATTTGGATTGCTGGACAATTTCCAATCCTCCTAGGATTTATTCTGTCCTCTGGCATCATCCTGACTGCTCAGAACCAAGTCATCTGCATGGCCAACACACACATCCGTGTTCATAATTAGTCCCCTGCATAGCATCAGTAAACATTCAACTCTACCATTGCCTTCCTTTTAATAAGAATATGTCAACCAGAACAGCATCCCATGTTTGGAATACTTTATACGGCAAGGAGCCATTTGTCAGATGCAGAGTCTAAGAGGTAATGTCCTGGGTACACTTTTCACAAATAGCATTCACAAACACCCAAGCTTGGAATTCCTGTCTTTGAGGGAGGATTTAGAGGGACATGTGTTCAACTTTTCCTCACATTGATGTACATTTCTTATTTTAATTCGATGGATAGAGAGGTGAGTGAGATAGGACAGAGAGGTAGAATGTAATGGTGAGGGTCTGGAGAGTGATAAAGATGAACAAATACAGAGTGACTGTAGGTTCTCTTAGCTCATATCTCCTTTAGCTACAGAGTAGAAACTAGAGAGCTAAGAAAAGGGCACTACAGGGGAGAGTTAGGGGGAGGGTGCAGGAGCCCAGAGGTGGAAGAGAGGCAAGCACAGTTAGAATCGAGGGTGGGGACAGCAGAGAAACAGAAGAGATACAGAGGGCTGGGGTAAGAACAGAATGCAAGCAAAGATAGAGGAGTAAGGGGAGAAGAGAGAGTTTTACAGGAAGAGTAGGGCTAAGAACCAAAGAGGTAAACTAAAGGTAGGGAGAGCTGCAGCAATCTGGGAGAAGACAGAGTTGCAAGGCAAGTGATAGAAGGAATATAGACAAAAGGGGGAAAAAGAGTACAGTGAGTCTAGACAAGGAGGGCAGAGAGAAAGCCAATACTGGGTGGGAAAAACAGGAAGCTGTGAGGGGTGTATAGAGCTCTGGAATTGAAACGGGGTATTAGACTTTCTGACTTTAACTGGATACACCTATCTGCCTGCTTCTCTCTCCAAAGCAGGCTACACACTCTTCATTAGCATTTTCACTGATCACCTTTACCATTGATATACAAACATCAGCTACCAGCTTCTCTCTACTTTCTTTCCCTCTTTCAGACCTAAAAAGAAAAACTTGAAAACACAGTTTAAACTTTCCACTCATGGGTTCTTACCACCATCCCCAGCCTTCTCAACCAAAATACCAAACCAAGGTAAGACTATCAGTGCAGACTAATTTATTTCTAACAAAGTGATTTCTAATTATCCTAATAATTACAAAAGAAACATGTAAGACTCAGAATACTTCAACAGTCCAAAACCTTTCTCAGTATTGTTCAAAGTCCTTTCCCAGATTGCCCGGAAATCCTCAGTCTCTTCTTCCTGATCATCTCACCAATGTCCAGTCAGAGTACATCTCCAGACACTTGAAGACATGTTCCTTTGGCTGCTCCCTTGACTTGCTCCTCCTTGTCTTCCACACTGTGTTCTCCTTGTCACCTTCAGGTAGCAGAAACTCCATGGTACTGGACCCAGCCAAGTTCACTTTTTTTCCAGGCCTGTCTTTTGCATGGCCTCTCGCAGACACAAGTTAAACTCAGCAAAACAAACTCCAACACGGAGTTCTAATCTGCAAACTCCTTAACTGCATTCAGCACACATGCTGCCAGCCTGGGTCAGCCAAGGGTTGCAGGCCCCCGGTGGCCACATGGCTCACATCTTTACAAGATGGCCAATTCCCATCTCTCCTCCATTGAACCTCTCTCTTTATCCAGTCTCCCTCTTTGTTTGCACACCCTTTATATACCCTGATTTCCCACCTTCCAGGAAACCTGTTTCACCTTGACCATTTCACTTCTTTCTCCCATTTTAGCATACCTGTCCTTGAAATCTGCAATCTTAAACAGGAGACAATGGGGGGGGGCTCATCCTATCAGAATGAGTACTGAACAAAAAGGTGAGGAAGCGAGAGGGGAACTTGAAAGGAGAGAAATTGCCTGTTTCTTTCCAGAGGAAACTGTTGCACCACCTTGGACAGATAGTGATTAATAATCAGGGCAGGAGAGAATGAGCTGCAGCTTGCCTTCCCCGCCCCCTGCCTCACAGGAGCATCTGGGCTGGCAGGACACGTCCCCTATAACTAAATTTCAGACTACCCACATACTATGTCTTCCGGTGAGTGGCAGTCTACACAGATGAACAAGGTACTAGTAATCTGCCTTGCTGATTCTGATGAGTCGGGATCGGTGTTTCTGAACTATCAAGCATAAATGGCCAACAAACTGCTTATGAAAACATGGCCTCTGAGGTTATATTAACAGGGTCCAGGGTGGAGCTGCCCACCCAGGCCCTCAGTGTGAGCAGACAGGGCCCGAGGACATTCATTGAACAAAGGCTTTGGGGTAGACAGCTTAGCTTCCCCCTTACCCAGGAAAATCAGCATTTCAAGACTTCTAATCACACTACAAGCTACAACGAGTTTACTGCTCTTAGGAATGTCAGTTCTCTAAACTGACAGCAAGTTACCATAGTATTAGTAAGTTGTTTTCAAAAGCAAACAAGTCTTATTATCAAGCTAATCTAAGAAGGCACAGCATTCCAGGAGTGCTTTTGTAAAGACCCAGGGTGTTAGAACATCCTGGGTTAAGATGGTCCTGAATTCTGCCCAGTACTGATGGAAATAGGACCACACTCCTATGCAACTTCAGTTGTAGCTGCAAACATATATATCCCAACACAGTCTTTACATGAAAACAGCCTCTTACTATTTGTGGGTAATAACAAACACTAAGTGAGTGTAGAGCAGGAACTATGTTGTAAAAGATGCCAAGTCACAGCCTTAGTGGGCACTGTAACGAAAATGTTGTCAACGCTCTCAGACACCAAACTGGGCACATCACTAATAAGGGGTCCAGGAGTGCATGTGATACACCCTGGTAATGAGGAGCAGTCCAGGATATGCTAAAACTACTCCCCTTTCTTCTCCTTTTCTGGAAGCAGGACTAGCAGATTAGATGGGAGCAAAGGCATGAGTCCCAGTCTGGAAAACTCTGAAGCCCCTTTCCAGTACCTTGTCATAAACTCTAGGCAAGAAACAAAAGCGGCAAGTTACTGTGTGAGGCCACGTTGGTTAAAATCTCGTGTCTGCACCAAGCCAGAGTTAGCCCAGCCTCCACCTTTGTCCTAACCCTATGTCTTCATTCACCCATTGCAGCTTTAAACACTGCCCTCATTAAAACAGACAGCTGGTAGCCTCATGATGCCCAAGCAGCAGAAGGTACCTGACCACATCCGGGAATCGCAGGTGCCAGGCATAGGAAAGCCAGTCCCACCTAATTCATCCGGACACCCACAAAGTCTACCATGATTTACCCAGCACAGATGTATATCTGTATTTTATAGCAGTCATCAAAATAAACTCAAACTACCCTTTTTGCTGCTTTTGGCTCATTTTGTTTGTTTTCTAGAAGGGTTTAGTAATGAGCAGAGCTTTGGGGAAAGAGGTACTTGCTGTAGGTTGATGCTGTTTTTTTTGCGCAGCTAGTGATAAGCAAAATGATTAACTGTAGGTGAGAACAGTCAAGAGGCAGAAAAAGCAAGTGGATATTACTACAGCAAATTAACACTTAAATGCAAATCTGCATGGCCTTTTAAATTCTCCAAACTAGTTATTAGACATACAAAATATTAAATGATTTATCCCAAGATGATCACAACAATAGCCTAACCCCAGTAAGCTATCATCTGTAATTATGATTCTTATCTATTTAAGGTAAAAACTATTTAAGTAAAGCAGATAAGAACTGCTTTTCGAGGACAAGATTTTGCTGACCCTATCAGTGTTTGCACACTGGTAGAATTGGGAAATACACTTGGAGGTGAAGCATTATAATTTAGCAATAAGAAAATAAACAGCTCCCATCATGTGCCATGCCTGCCACATGCGTCAGTGGGACGAGGTGCCAAATCCTAGCATGCCCTCAGCATTTTAAGTGCAGTGGTCTGGTTCCGCCTGTATGGGGGAAATTACTCCATCTTTATCCTAAAGGGACTCTCTCCTCACTGGAGACTGTGGCATGGACATAAATAAAGACTGAAAGTGAAACGGACGTTTGTCTCCATTGCAGAAGGGTAGAGAGACGTGGAAACCATACTTTCAGGTCCAGCAAACCTGGTTCTTAAGATTGAGTTGCTCTGTAAACACCCAAATGTCAATTTTCATTCCAACAACACAACATCAAATTTTAAAATTCCTGTACAAATGCCTCATTATCCCCAGCAGGGGTTCTCACATTCAGACTAGGTACAGGCTGAAATCATGCGCACCCATAAACTGTTAACTCCCAAGTACTCTGGATTCCCCTTCCTTTACCCACCCTCAGAACTCTCTCTAGGGGGGAAGACAGCTTGACAGCCAACTGATGTAGCAGCATCTGGAGAGGCAGCAGGCATAAAAGGAAGTCATGTGTATTTATTATCCAAATTAAAGGCCTATGTCATGGACATGAAAAAGGGAAAACCAGAGGTATTTTGACTCAACAGCCAAACCTTTTCTTAGGAACATGCTGGGGTATCCTTCTCTCCACTGAGGTGGAGTGATACTAATGCCACCTTGACACTTAGTGGTGGTGGCTTCTATATCAGTGTAGCTTCTGTGTGAAGTAAATGACCAGGTTCTAGACATGTATTTTCCCCTGTGTCATAAAAATATTTTCAGAGGCAAACGGTCCAGAATTGATTGCTTCACCTTCTATCTCTATCCCACCTCTTCTTATTCACTAATTGGTTTTCTCTACGGAATTAAGATACATAACCTCCTACTGGCAAAGCTCAAGTGAGACTTAAAATCTGAAGACAAAAAACATTAAGAAACATCCACATATAACAAATGGATCACACTTACAATAATATCCTGAAAGCCATTCCATTAAATGAACAGGGAGAGGAGAGAAAGAAAAAAGAAGGAAAGTAAACCATGAAAACAAAAAGCAGAATATGTAGAACACTTTTTGCAAAATAAGCAGATGCCCCTCACTACTACCAGCACTTCCTATTTTGCAAGGTTATCAAATTACTTTTTTATCTCCTTGGCACAGATAGGAAAATGTTTAATATAAATGAATGACTACAAAAAACACAACACAAAGCAGAAAACATGGGAAAGGAAAATAAAATCGGTGACGATGTTTTTAAAATCTCAGTATGGGAATACACGATAATACGAAATAGCGATGTCACTAAATTAAAACAGTAACATGAAATCCAGAGACAGCATCAGTATGGCAAAAATTTTCAGAAGTAGTTAATAGCAAGCATGGGGCAAGCAGTGGAGGGACATATGCCAGCGAGCAGCTCAGAAGTTTAAACAGGTCAGCAGTTCTAGCAAACAGTCCAGCAACGTTTCAGAAATTAACAGAAACGCTCCACCACACGACGCCTCAGTGTCTAGGGGGTTTTCTCACCATGATCAGTAGGGTCACGTGGAGGTTGCACCGTGGCCCTATTTTACTTGCACACGAGAGCTGGGGCTGCTCGGTGCCCATCGCTGGGCAGCGGGGAAATGCTGTGGCTAATGTGCAGGGCTGGAAGCTACAAACTCAACAAGCTCAGCCATGTGGAGGGAGCTTAAAAAGATGCACTCAAGAGAAAGGAGGCGTGCCCTTTGTGGATACTGACTGACATACACGCATCCAACCACACTTCATACGTGACAAGGACTCCCACTTCAGACAAGTCGCTGAGATGGGCCACCAGGTGGAGCAGAGAGCGGAAGCAGCGGGCAGGACCGAGTCGCCCTCCTGTTTCCGGTTTCTTTCTTGCAGGGAACTGGGCATCTCCAGAATGGACCAAGTCTCCCGGGGCTCTCCGCAGACCCCAAGGAAGGAAGCTCCCGACAAGTGCTTTCTTCCTCCGCTGAACATGGCTGAGCCCACCGGCAGGCTTCGCCCTGTCCACAGCTCAGAGTGGCGCTTGATTTATGCCTGTAATTTTAGCTACAGAGAACCCGCGTGCAGATGAGGTTTAAGATGCAAATTATCTGCATGTGGTGGCACACGCCTGTAATCCCAGCTACCTGGGAGGCTGAGGCTAGGGATCACTTGAGTCAGCGGGATCGGGACTACCCCGAGCAATACAGCGAGACGTGATCTCAAAAAAAAAAAAAAAGTTGCAAATTAATGAGACAGTAGTCCTCAGCAAACCCACCAACACGCCTGTGGAGCAGCACCGGCCAATGGAGGCCCACGTCCCTATTTACAACGGGAAAGGTACTGTTTATGTAAAAGTCGGCAACAATACCAATCAGCCTAAACATCTGAACTGGAAAGTGTTCTCTCTTCCTGTCTTCACAACTGTTCCGGCTCCGTGACCTGGAAGCTAAGGTTGCCATATGGAAAACTGCTCCCCAGAACAGTGCTGGAACGTGGCAGCCCCAGGGTAGCCAGCTCTCTTGTCTCCTTCTGTCGCTTGTTCTCCCTCCAACCAGCACTTAGAAACTTCTAACCATTCTTCCCTGAATCCAAACTGCTGCCTTTAGCTGTCTCCCGGGGCAAGGCCTTACATGCCCTAGAAGCAGTTGCAGCTGGAGGGCAGACGCTTCAGGGGTCCCTACCAGTCCATGACCCTGAAAGTGTGCGTTTCCACCTAGCCCTACTGATGCCTCATAGGAAGAAGACCAGAGCAGGTCTCAAAGAGTGCCGTGAGGTCCCGCTTTTCTGTAAACTCTACTGAAGATTTCCACCCCCCCACTCCCACCCCCCACACACACACACATTCATATTTTGAAGCCTTTGGGCCCAATATAATGGTATTTGGAGACGGGGCCCTTTGGCACTGTTGGGAAGTGTTTGTTTAGATGAGGGTACTGGGTGGGGTGTCCCACAGTACACGTAGGTACCACATAAGAGGAGGGACACCAGAGCTGTCTCTCTCCCCGCCATGAGAGTATGGAGGGAAGGCAGTTACATGGAAACATGGAAGCAAAACCAAGAGCCCCTTGATCTTGGACTGGCAGCCTTAGAACTGCTTGTACCTGTCTGCGGTATGTCGTTATGGCAGCTCGAACTGCCTAAGACGTGTGCCTTGAGAGGGGCCCAGTGATCTGTCGGTTAGGCATGTCTGCTCTACCACAGGCTAGCCAGAACACTCTGCCAATAGAGAAAACACTGAAAACTCTTAGTACGCTCGTAATTATACTGAAAACTTCTAGCTTAATGGGAATTAAGTCTAGCAACATCTGGAATGTCTTACTTATGGGTAAATGATTGCTAATAGCAGCCTAATACGTCCCTGTTCATCCTGTAATTTAGAAATGAAACAAGAAAATTATCCAAATTAACCAATTTTACAATTTCAGTCTTTAAGTCAACAATTATCTAATATTTATCAAATGGACGAAGCTCATTACATTATAATATGATCATTAATGATACACTCACCCAATATTTTAGAATTAAAAATATTTTTTAAGCAAAAAATGAGTGTAGTAGAATGACTTTGGATTTTGGAGTGTATTCTCACAAACCAGACATAATCATAACAAGTTTCATTATAGAACTTTGGAAAGAACTAAATGACCTGGTCTATTCACCTGTTCTTGAGATCCTACTTCGACTTTCTAATTCCCTGATGCAGTTCCTCCTCCACAGTCTGGCTTTCTCATATTCCACCACAGCCCTCATTAAATGCTATCTGCACTTACCTGCTAGCCATCTCCCTCTTCCTTTTACCCTCTAGTACCCATCACTGTGCCAAAGGCAGCTTACAGGAAGAGGTGTCTCGGAGCTCAAACTAGAATGGCAGCGTTAAAATGCAAACATTTTAAGCATAGACTAGCAAATTTCACTGTCATTCTTTCCTTCTGAAGAAAGATGGGGGGAGGGGGATGATAATCAGAGACTTTGTTCTTGCTACTAGGCATCCTTAAAATAACATAGTTCTATTGTCACATCGGTGTTCTTTTCATTAGCATCAAGGTTTCTGGGGAATTAGGTGGACTAATGGCCCCTTTGGGAGAGACAGTGGAGGAGGGAAATCTCTGTCCACCTGAGCATGGTCAGGATCTTTCCAGTCACTTAGGGATGGATTTAATGTTTTTGGGAAAATAGTTGACACAAACTGCTTTAGAATACACAGAGTAAACTGCCTTTGCAAATTCCAAGTCTACACAGGCTGTTCACCAAAAAGGTGTTGGACATGAGCCACCACACAGAACAAGGAGGATACTCAAGTGACAGGGATCACCTAGAGATGTTACCACTCTCTTCCTGCAAAGGATGGAGTGAAAAAAGTTTTATGGCCTGTGTTCCAGATGCAAAAACTGAGGACTTCAAAATCAAATATAACAGAAGTTCATCTTTCTTCATAGTTTTTCTAAACTAATGTTTCCTCATACTACACACATAAACACACAAAAAGATACATGATCATCCTTTCCAGTTAGCCTTGAATGCATTGCCTTCTCTCAAGGAATGAGCAGAATTTAAAAAGTGAGCTGTTCAGTTCCTTGAGGGGGAGGCAGGGAACCTATTTTGTGGATCTGCCAACGACTCCTTCCCCTTCTTGGACTCATCTGAACTCGATACAGCTCTCCCTGAGCCCTTCAAGGACCTCTTATCTCCATTTACCCTTGGCTAGGTTTTTATTTTTTGCTTCCTCCTAAGCTCTTCATTTCCAACCCTATCATCTTTCCCTGCAGCCTGAGAGTCTTTGTTCTGCTGTGCACTTTTGACAACCAGGGATGCTACATTTTCCTGGCTGGCAGCCATCGAATCTGCAACACTTTTTAGCAAAGGCTTTTGCAATTTTTTCTCTTGTCATTTCCTTCACATCTGCAGCTGATGGGGGACAAACAAAGCTCAGGCAATTGGCTCCTGCTCTCCTGCTTCTGGCAGTGCCTGTCATATTTCTGCTGGCCCTGCCCCACCCCCCTCCCAACTGTTGTCAAGGTGCCTCCACAGCCTGGGTAGCACCTCGGCATCCACCTGAGAGCTCATGTCACACGTTCTCAAGGCGCCTGAACCCACCAGTTTACCTTCATTAAAAACAGGCATTTCAGATATTTTCCTTCAGGAAAGGGCACACATTTTAGATGGTGGGGATGGTGTGGTGGCATGGACTGAGTGTCTCTGTGAGAAAGCCAGCAGTTAGAGATCCCATTCTGCCGCTGACCAGCTGTAAGCCTATGAACCAGCATTTTCACTTTCCCAGCTTCAATTTGTTGGGTGGTTTCTCCAATGTCAAAGAGGTTAATATGAAAGAAAACAGAAACAGTGCCTACTCTCAGGACATTCCAAGGCACGCATTCTCACAGAAGCAGGTACAGTAAATGCTCCCCATCCTCATGGTGCGTCCACAGCCGACAGGCAGCTAAACCCACCGCCGACAGCTGAGGGAAGGGCTGCAGCCGCATGGTGTCCAAGAAACCCACTGATGCTGTGGAACAGCAGACAAAGGCAAACCTGTGCACCCACTCTGAGCGGCATTGATCTTTCAGCTCCAAGAACACAGTCACGTTGAAATAAACACTCAGGAAGTGCTGTGTTGATTAGGAGGATGAGGTCTGTTCTAGTCACCACTCTGAGTCAGACTTCGATCACCTGGTAACTAGTTACTCTGACTTTCAGCCCAAGAAGTTGCGGTGGAGGGAGGCTCAATCTCCAGGCACAGCGGGATTCAGATGTCTGACAATGCTGTGAGTAGTGTGACTCTTGGTTCTGCTTTCTTCCGACTTGGCTTCCTCCTCACAGAGGCTTTCACCTTTTGGCCACTGGAAGCCTGGGCTAACAGCCCCACAGCTTAGCCAGCTCTACGGACAGATCCTTCTGGACTAAGTCCAGGACTCAGTCTCGGTGGGCCAAGTCAGGGTGTGCACTCACTCTTGAACTAAGGGCACTGACTAGGAAAATGGAATAGGTCACATGACTCGTGTTGCGCCTTAGCCTGGAAGCTGAGATCTACCCACCTGAAGCCTCTAGTTTCTCCAGAAGAAACTTAGGTTGCTGGCACAAGACCAGTGTTCTTGGGTATGGTAAAACAAGACAACAGATGCTCATTGCATGGCCTAAATGCTGGAACATGAAGAATGGACAGGAATTAGATGCGTGTAGGTGGAACAAAACAATATTACTATTCTCCATAGGATAATAAGGAATAATTCCTCATTGTGGGCGCGCACAGCAATGGATGAATAACGGTGCTTCACAGCTCACTCCAGGTGAGGGAAAGTTCATTGTCAGAGGCTGCAAGGACCAAGACCCAGATTGTGGAAATCTGGAGGTGCAGTAGGGCTGACTGCTCAGAAGTACAGCGGTGTTCTATTGCTACATGAGTATGTGTGGCTAAGCACAGCATAATGTAATACTTGCTTAAAGCAATGGCATCTGCTTCGCTCACCAATCTGCAACCTGACTCTGGATGGTCTGAGCAGATTCACAGTCTGGTAAGCTGCTGCTGGCTGTGGGCTGGACCTCAGCTGGGTCAAGGAAGGTACCGACCCCTTCTGCCTTAGTTTCCTCATGTTGTGTCCTGAGCAGTGAGTGCCTCGAGGCCCCAGGCAGAGCCTCAGTCACCCTTTATAACTTAGCCTCTGGATGAACTTTCTCACTACCACCTGTCTGTGGATATGTGTTGACCACTCCATATCTGTGACTTTGAGGTTGGTCTGAGATATGCAGGTCTAAGAACAAGATCTATTTCCACCTGAAATACAAAATAAGTGCTGACCTTAAAAACCAGTAAAAGGAGGATTTGTGCAAAACTACATAAGAAATAATTTACAAAGAATGAGACTTGAAATCCAGGGGAAACAAAGTTTCTGAAACAAAGGTTGAAAAGACAGCACCAAGATACATGAAAAGAAACAGTAGTGGTGAGTTTGTTTGTGTATTTTTCAGCATCAGCCTTCAAGATGTCTTTGGAGATTGGATTCTCATGGCAAGAGAAACAAAAGCAGTAATAAACAAATGGAAGTGCATCAAACAAGCCTCTGTCCAATAAAAGAAACTGGCACCAGAACAAACAGGTGTCCCACAGAACAGAAGACCTGACTTCAAATCACATTTAACGAGATGTTGTTACCTAGAAGACAGATCTAAACAACCCCAAATTTCAACAATGAAAAGCAACTCAATTAAGCAGTGGCAGGCACTCTGCAAAGACACTTGTCCTGAGACAGAGCTGGCTGGGAGATGTGTGACATGGTGTCCATTGCCTGGGACATGGGCTTGCAGTCCCCTCACAACAGTGACCTGGCACCACATACTTCTGAGATGGAGTGCTGGAGGAGTGGAAAGAAGGGAGTCCTTACACACGGCTGGTGGGAGTATGCACAGGGGAACCATTATGGAGACGGAGACACACACACACACACACACACACACACACGGAAATCGTACTCACCCATAAAATAAAATCCCATGATTTGCAGTAGAAGGGGCTGACCCCACGGGTATTGTGCTGAGTGAAGTAAGTCAGCTAGAAAAGATAAACACCAGGTGATTGCACTACATGCAGTAGACAGAGAAACACATGCATAAACTAAAGCATTTCGACTGGAAGAGCAAATGAGTAGTCAACAGAGAAGGGAAGTGAGTCAGTTGGAGCAAAGAGGTCACTGTATAGTGAAGGCTAGAAATGCTGTCTTGCTGTTTAAGCAGTAGAGTCTGCTGGCTCACACTGGACTGAAATGAAGGTGTTGGCAAAGGGCATCTTTTGGGAACTCTAGGCAGTGTATTTGTTTCCTTCTCTTTTCCACAGTCATTACACATCTCCTTTCACATATTCAAAGCCTGCAGGGGTCTAGTGTCACGTATTCTCTGACTCTTCTTGCCTCAGTATTCCACTTTTAGAAATCCAGATAATTTCCCCATATCAGTATCCTTATTTATAGCTACAAAGTTTTGCCTCAAAAGGTATAATAGTCACTGTATGTGGGACAGTCACAGTCTGTCTTGGGGAAAACATTTTTCTGCCTACAACAACTTGGGAATTGCTGTAGACTGAATTGTACCCCCCAATCTATATATTATACCCCTAAACCCTAAAGTGATGACACATGAGACCATGAGCTTGGGATCCTCCTGATGTGCTTTTCTGAGAAGTTATACCAAATGCCAGTCTCTTCCTCTCTTCCTGCCAGCTGGGGACTTAGAAAGAAGATAGTCACCGGAAAGCAAGCTCGGACCAGAAACCAACAGGCTTGATCTTGGCCTCTGTCCTCCAGAGCCCTGAGAAAATAAACAGCCACTGTTGATGCCACTAGGTACACTATTTTGTTACAACAGTCTGCGTCATCAACACATGTTTAACCATCTCTGTCCTAGTCATCTTTAAACTCAACTTTTCCTGAATTTTTTCTGTCAAGTGAAAGGCAAGGGAAATGGCCCTGGGCCACTGTCACCTTTTATTGAAAGTTTATAATGAATTAGACTTTTAGAGAAGTCAGCGACCAAGTTCAAAATTAAATTCCCTGGTAAATAGTCCTAAACTTGATTCCAAATTCCACAATGAAGTCATCGAGGTAGTTTCTAAAAATACCAATTCCTATGTCCTGTCCCAAAGCATGTAAGTCAAAATTCCCTCTTTTTAAATTAGCATTTTTCAAGTGAAAGTAATGTTTCCTGCAAGGGGGACATCTGGCGATTTCTAAAGGTATTTTTACTTGTCACAGCCGATAAGAAGGATGTTACCTGACATCCAGTAAGCTACGACCACAAATGCAACAAAGATCCATTAATGCATGTGAACACCAGCCTGAAATCTCAGTGCTGAGTTAAGATAATCTTCTTTCAGTGATTCTAACATGCAACCAGGATTGACAACTGTATACCCTGACTTTCGATCCTTCAGTATTACTATATGGCCTTAGTGAAATACAGCTTTAAACAAAGTTCTGTAATTAAGACCAAAGACCAAGAAAGGAACAGTAGGATGATTTGATAGCTGTTGTTAACATTTACAATTCATTCTTATTTTCATACTTGGGTTTAATCAGCCTCTAAACATTGTGCCTAACAGGTAAGCTAATAATATCAATCATTTGTGCATCCATAGATCAACTGATTTGATTTAAAGACATGATCTCATTTAATCCTTACATCAACCTTGTGAAATACATGACCACCACATTATACTGAGAGGTATTGGTGACGAAATGTCTCAAGGTCACACTGCTAGTCAGGAAAGCAGAGCCTTAAACTTACCTTGATCTGAAAGCATGATAATCCTTGTCTCTTGTGGTTTGTAGAGTTCTCTAGGCCTCCATCAACGTGAGAGTTCATTCACCATCTGGCTGTCAAATAGGAAAAGGAATAGAAATTAGCTGACATGAAGAGAAATGTCTACCACTGGCCCTGCTTATGATTCATAAGCAGTCAGAAAGTCCTTTACTCTCATTCTCTCAAAGTATACCAGCAAACCCATCACAGTGCATCAGGCTCTGTCTTGCCCTGTGGATATGAAACAACTGCTATTGAAGTTTAAGCTAAAAATGCATATTTCCTTGGTAATCTCTTCAAATTTAAGGAAAATACAGTGATAGGATTAATGGAAATGACAACTGTGTTAAAATTTAATATGGCTTATATGTTTTGTTTGTTTAGTCTGAATTAGTATTTCTTTAATCATCAACATTTTGACAGATTTTTCCACCTCTGGGATCCATTTAATCTTTTTTCTCCTTCCCCTTTTATCTTACGCTTCAATACTTGTAACATTACTGCCTGTCATGACCCCTAAACTAAAATTGCATAGTTCATACTATAGGTAATTATCCAATGACACATTTTTCAGTTTCATCAGGGTTAAATTTTTGCAGCCATACTGAACTGTGGCATAACATATACCTTAAGAAATAACAATTTAATTTGTGATCACTGTAGTATATATGCCACTGAGGTATCCATGAAATTATTTTTTTTTTAAAAAAGAGTATGTTTTAGATGCAAAGACTTAATTTCCAAAAAGATATTCCTAGATTCTCTCAAGAATGGCCAGTAGTATGAAATCCTGAGAATAAACCAGGTTCTCCAGACCTTCCTTGGCCATTGCAGACTATGTGACAAACTATGTGACACAGTTTCCCACTCCCCACACTCATTTCTAGTGTGACCAGGAGAAAATGTTGGCTATCACTTTACCGTAGCTTTACTGTGCCATTTTCTACGGTCCATTTCCCCATGTCAGTCTGTTTCCTGCCTCGCTCAAGAAATTTGCCTTCCATTGACTATGCAATGTTCACCCTCTCTTGATTGGGCTTTACAGTTTAAGTTCATTTTCAAAATTTGACTTTAGAGGTTTTCCAGTCAGATTATGATTCACATTTACCTGTCATGGTGCCCTCACCCTGAGTTTCTATTCTCAGTACCGATTACTAGTGGTCCTTTCCCATCATGCTGTTTCTCCTGGCTCTCATGCTATGGCTCTCTGACCTCTCTGGCTGACATGATCACACATTTCTAGAACTCATTTTTTTTTTTTTACTTTTAAAGCTCTCAACCAAATCTAACACCATCCCACTTTCCTCCCTCTCTGGTCACTGCCCACTCTCATCTTCCTGTATTTTTGGAGATGTGTGGAGTCAAAAATCTTACCTGGGACTGCTGGTGATTTTCCCTTTAAGACGGTTATCCCCAAGATACATAAAACCCACAAACATTCTGGGTTTTAGGTGGTGTCTTGTCCTTTTAGGTGGTATACTCTATTGTTATAGTAAATGTCTCAAAGACTGAAATTCAAAATGAACATCATACTATGTGAAGTGATTCACAGATGTCTTCATAAGCTTTTCTTTCATGATATTCAGATTCAAATTAGGTCCATGTGCTACTGGCAATGCATGCTATAAAAAAATGACATATTTCCTACTGTGTTCTGCTTGATGCTTGAGACTTTGACTAAAGATGGCCATTCGCAGCATCAGACAACAAATTTCTCCTAAGACTATACATTATTGCTCAGTCATTGTGGTGGAAGTCAGATATGGCTCAGAACTAATCATATGGTAGTAAAAAGGAACTGTCAAGCATAGTTGATCTGAGTAATATGACTTTAGTTGTAGGTCTGTATCTACCCAAATACTTAAAAAAATATAAACTTCAGAGCATTTTACATTAATGGCAAATGAGGTGCAAAGAGAAATTGGTAATTGTATAGGACTGATGAAAGGAAAATGCTGTGATAGTGTTCATATTTGTAACATCTCAGAGTTAAAACAATTTACAGTGGTTATTAGTTGCTAAATTAATCAAGAATGAGTTTAGGAAATTAATGGGCAAGAACCAGACTTGGCTCAATCAATGGGGTGTAATGTTGTATAGACTAAGCTTTGTCAACATGAGTCAAAAGGGAAAGCAAGAGGCAGATCTAGCTCAAAAGAACATTAGGTAAAGTTTGAAAAGATTTTGTTAACAAAGACCCTGACATTAGTTTTCTGCCTTGTCTCTCTTGTTAGAGAGGCCAAAGTGCTTGAAGACTTAAGGCTAGAAACAATCTGCAAATTACTAGGCCCCTTCAGCGGTCTATTCTCAATCGTCTGTACTTGAATATTTTCTAAAAACACAAATTCTCTTCCCACCACCATGATTCCAATTTGATTATGTGGTTTGCCACTCAGGAACCACAAAACGTATGGGCTCCCCAGGTGGCTGCAATTGAGAATCACTCTTGAAATACAACATCTCTCCCTTCCCCAAAAACAAACAAACAAAAAAACAATCAAGTGCTAGTCTTGTAATATCTGCTGCAAGGAGAGTTCCTTCTAAACCATCTGTACCTACAGGGGGAAAAAAGCATTTCCTTTGTTATTCTTGTTCTGTGATAGCCCACTGTATGTTCCTCGAAGATCACCCTAAAAGAGTTTCAAGATGCTTTTCATATTCTTGGTGTATTGTCCTATGTATGCTGTAGAAAGTATGAAATAGTTATAACGTAAGACATAATGTATTTCTGGGGAGAATGAGGAGGTTCAGACTTTGCCATACATTAGCATCTGCTGGTTCCAGTGTGAGATTGGAGAAGACAAGGCTGAGTAAGGCTTCACACCCCAACCATGTTCCCTCTGTGGTCATTACCTTCAAGCACCACACACTTGCAAAATATGACATTTTATTTTTCAAGAAAATGACCTAACCTCAGTGTCAACTGGTGTTGCTACATAAGAGACCTGAGCAAAATAACATTTTCATCTCAGTTTATTCTTCTATAAATAGAAATCCAAAGGCTATTAATGAGATAAAATTAAATAAAATACTACATTTAAAATCTGAAGACTCAGGGAAGATGGCTTCAGAAGATATTTTCTGCTTTTCTCTGAGGGAACTAAGTCCAGGAAGATCTTACAATCATCCCTATACACTCACCAAATGAAGAAGCATCACAATATATGAGGCAATTACTATCAAACCTGAAAATAGATGCTGGGACTGAAACTCCCTATTTCACTAATTTCCCTGGAATATATATGTCAAAATCCTCAACAAAAACTTTACAAACCAAATTCAATAGTGCATTAAAAGGATTATGCACCATGATCAAGTAGGACATACTCCAGGGACAAAATGGTAGTTCAACATAAGAAAAAAAATTATCAATTAATTTACCACATAAATAAAAAATAAAAATCATAATCATAAGGGCAGAGAAAGCATGTGGTAAAATTCAATATATATTTATAATGAAACCCCTCAGAAAAATGGAGGCAAAACATACAAAACATGAATGTCCATTTTTACTACTACTGTTCAATACAGTTTTGGAAGTCCAAGCTAGAGCAATTAGGCAAGAGAAGCACATAAAAGAAATTCAAAGTGGGAAATAAAAAATAAAGCTATCATTATTTGCTGGTGATACAATATGCCCTATATACAGACCCAGAACACTCCACTGAAAATCCAATTGTAACAATAAATCAATTCAGCAAAGTGGTAAATTACACAATCAATACACAAAATCTATTGCCTTCCATATGCAAACAATGAACTAGGAGAGGAAAAAGCAATCCCATTTACAATTACATCAAAAGGATTAAATACCTAGGAGTAAATTTAAAGGAAGTGAGGGATTCATACAATGTAAATAACAAAGACATTGTTCAAAGAAACAGAAGACACAAAAAAATTAAAGAAACTTCCCTGTTCATGGATTAGAAAAATTAACATTTTCAAAATAGTCATCTTACGCAAAGCAATACACAGACTTAATGCATTTCCCATCAAAATTCCAATGGCATTCTTCAAAGAAATAGAACAAACATTTCAAACTCACACATAACTACCAAAGTGGAAAAAAGAAATCCTGACCAAAAAAAAAAAAGAGGAATAATGGTTAAGATCACACTCCCATGCATCAAACTATGCTACAGAGCTATAATAATCAAATAATATGGTACTAGAACCAAAACACACATGTGCACCCACAGGTGAATAGGACTTAGAGAAATAAACTCAGACCTCTATGGACAGTTAACCTATGGCAATGGAGCCAAGATTATGCAGTGTAAAAAAGAAAGTCTCTCTGGTAAATAATGTTAAGAAAATTGGACAGTTAAATGCAAAGGGATAAATCAACCACTATTCCTACCATACACAGAAATGAACTCAAAATATGTAAAACACTTGGATGTAGGACCTGAAACTATATTAACACATAGAAGCAAAGAGACAAAACACTCCTCAACATAGGTTCAGAGAAGTCTTTGTGAATTTATATAACATCAAGGAAAAGAATACAAAATATAAACAGTTAAGACTAAAAAACTTTTCATGGTGAAAGAACTGTCACTGAAATTTAAAAAAACACTGAATGGGAGAAAATATTTCCATACTGTACATCTATGATCTACAAAGAACTCCTGCAATTAAAGAAAAAGAAAACAAGATGACCCAATCAAAAAATAGGTAGAAGAGCTAAATAGACACTTCTTCAAAGAATACACACAAATTGCCAACTGGCACAGGAAAAATACTCATCAGGACGTATCAGGGAAATACATCTCAAAACTACCACTTCCCACCTTTCAGAATGGCTCATATCAAAACAATTAGAAACAACAAGTGTTGTTAAGTATGTGGAGAAAAAGACACCCTCTTAAATGGTTGGCAGGAATATACTGGCTTAGCCCCCAATGAAAAACGGTATGAAGGCATTTCAAACTACTTTTAAGTGGCATTACTATATGACCCAGCATACCCAGAATGTACCTGAAGAATGCAAAAACACAAACTCAAAATATGTCAATGAGCCTGGAAAGCTAAAATTTCATCTTCCATGTAAACCACCAATTTTACTCCCAAAGAATTACAAAGACACTAGCCGGAAGTGAACCATGCACTGCCATGTTCACTACAGTGCCATTTACAATAACCAAACTATGGAAATAACCTAAGTACTTAAATATAAATGAGTGGATCAGGAAGATGTGGCACATCTATACAATAAACTACTACTCAATTATCAAGAACTTTACACTCTTGCCATTTTTGGCAACATGAACAGAACTGGAGGTGGACTATGCTAACTGAAATAAGTCAAAGACACCCCAACCAAAAAGGTTTATGCAACAAACCCTAGACACATCACTAAATAAAGCCACCCACTCAGGGGCACTGAGAAACATTTAATAACCCATGAATCTAAAAGAGGAGAAACAACTATAAAAAAAGATAGATAATACAATAGAACCATATATCCACACCACATCCACTGACTGAAAAGGAACTTATCCCCCAAAATAGCCAACGGAAACAAATATATCCACCAGAGCAGCAAAAGCACAAAGGCAAAAATAACCACAACTTGGTCAGCTTCACCAATGTCATCTAATTCTAGAACAGCAGTGAATCAATACGTAGAGCAAGTCCGAAGGGAAAACACATGAAGGAGGAAGAATACAAATACTCAAGCAAGCCCTAAGAAGAGTAACTCACCACCAAAGGATAAACAATCTGCAGAAACCAACATGGAGGACTTAAAAGAAATGCTATATATGTCAGACAAAGAATTCAGAATCTACTTGTTTAAAAGCATTAAAAGAGGCAAGGGAAGATGTGGAAAAAAGGGAAAGCAAGAGGTCAGAAACTTTCAATGAGCTAAGAGAAGTAGAAAAATGTAAAAATGAATGCAGCAAAATGAGCAATATCATTGGCAAATGGAAGAATGAGATTGAAACCCTAAATAAGAAGCTGAACAAGATAGTTTCTAAGAGGAGCAATAAAATAGCTCAAAAAATGCAGGGAAAGACCAGGAAAGCAGATTTGAAGAAATAGAAGAACAAATTAGCACACTAGAGAATACAGAAGTAGAGAGGATGAAGAAAGAAAAAAGAGAAAAACAAAGTAAGAAGACAAGAAAAAATCCAAGATCCGTCAGATACCCTAAAAAACCAAATATAAGAGTAATTGGAATCCCAGAAGGAGAAGAGAAAGACATAGGATCCAAAAAGCTTTTCAATGAAATAATGGAGGAGAATTTCCCAAATCTGAAGAAATGAAAATAGATATACAGGAAGCAAAAAGGACACCAAACTACTTTAATGAAAGAAGAAACACAGCAAGACACATCATAGTAAAACTTTCAAGAGCCAAAGATAAAGAAAAAATTATGAGAATAACAAGAGAGAGGAAACAGATAACCTACAAAGGAAAATCCATTAGACTGACTTAAGATTTCCCAGTAAAGACACTCCAAGCAAGGAGATAATGGGGCCACATCTTCAAAACACTCCAAGACAAAAAGTTCCAGCCAAGAATACTCTACACAGAAAAATGTCCTTTCTTTATGAAGAAAAAAATCAGAACCTTCTCAGACAAACAAAGCCTCCAGAAATTTGCTACCACCAAACCCCCACTCCAAGAACTCCTGCAAGAAGCCCTAAGGCCGAAACCCACAGAAGAATAAAAACAATGAATAATTTAAAAAACAGGAAGAAGAAACTAAAACAGATCCCCAAATGACCACCAGGAACCCAATGTTAGAACCTCAAACATCAATAATTACTCTAAATGTCAATGGGCTAAACTTATCAGTCAAAATTCACAGAGTTGCAGACTGGATTAAAAGACAGAACCCAACATTCTGCTGCCTCCAAGAAACACATGTGATCCCAAAAGATAAGCATAGATTGAAGGTAAAAGGAAGGAAAGCAATTCTACAAGTAAATGGACTCCCCTAAAAAAAGGCAGGGGTAGCCATTCTTATAGCAGATTTCAAAATTTAAAAAAGGTGGCAAAGGATAAAGAAGGTCACTACGTAATGGTTCAAGGGTCAACCCATCAAAAAGACAGAACAATTATCAACATACACTCACCAAATGAGGGTGCACCAAGATTCGTAAGATAGCTACTCAGAGAATTGAAAACAAGTATGTAGTAGGAGACTTTAACACCCCCACTCTGATCAAAGGACAGATCAAAAAAACAAAAGCTATGCAACGACACAAAAGCCTTAAAAGAAGACCTAGACAAAATGGACCTAATAGATATCTACAGTACACTACACCCACTAGGAAAAGAATACACCTTCTCAAATGCACATGGATCATTCTCTAAAATTGACCACATACCAGGCCACAAGGCAAACTTGAATAAATACACAAAGATTAAAATACCAACTTTCTTCTCAGATCATAAAGGTATCAAACTAGAAATCAACTATGAAAAGAAAGCAAGAAGAGCATCCAACACCTGGAGACTGAACAACATGCTACTAAATGAAGAATGGGTAATTGGAGAAATTAAAGAAATTAAAACCTACTTCGAAACAAATGACAAAGAAGACACAGCATTCCCAAATGTCTGGGATGTAGCAAAAGCATATCTAAGAGGCAGGCTCATAGCAATACAGGCTCATATCAAAAACCAAGAAAATAAACAAAGAAATAACCTTATCTCCCAAATTGAAAAATTAGAAAAAGAGCAAAAAAAAAAAAAAA
>PVHY01010582.1:0-51351 GCA_004024945.1 Uropsilus gracilis
CACTATCTCCTCCTTCCATCCCTTTGTAACTTACTGATTTTATCTTCCTGGAAGCATGGTCTAAAAGAAATCCTGAGACTGGGTGAAGCTTCACTTCTTTGTTTACATCCCATTTCTGTAACATCTATTGTAAGCATCTATCATATTGTGTTATAAGTACTATTTATTATCTATCAGTCTCAGTAAATAAGTTAAACTAGAAGTGTCTTTCCATTAATAAGTACCTTTACAGGTATGACTCAAAAATTATAGGCAACAGAAAACCATAGCCATATGACACCAGTTGTATTTGAAGTACAGAAAAGAAAATGAAATTAACACTTTTAACTCTCACACCATTCAGTTACATGGAAATGCTGTTGATTTGAACATGTTGATTTTATATCCTGTTATTTACAAAATATGTTAGTTCAAGAGCTTTTTGGTAGAATCTTCAGGATTTTCAAATCATGTCATCAATCAAATGGAGGGGGGGAAGCAAGACAAGGCAGAATAACTCTTTACTGCAGACTCTTCTTTATGTACAGCTAACAAAAAGACCACAACCCACACATACACCTTATCAGAACTTATTTCACTTGAAAGTGAAATTTTGTACATATTGGCTATCAATCCCTATGTTTCTTAGTCTCACCAGCTACTGTAACCACCATTTCAGTCTTCATTTATCAGTTTTATTATTTCAGACTTCTCATTATAAAGTATTTGTCTTTCTGTGACTAGCTTAGATCTCTTAACCTAATGACATTCAATTCCATCCATGTTACAAATCACAGAATTTCATTCTTTGTTAAGACTGGAAAATATTCCATTATATGCATAACTTTTTCTTGATATATTTATCTATAATGGATGTTTAATTTCTTTCTATATCTTTACTATTTTCAATAATGTTTCAAAGAAAATAAGAATGCTGGTCACCCTTTGAGATACAAAGTTGGATTGAAGCTTCACAAGAAAATTCTATTTTAAATTTTTTTGGTATCTCCATACTAGTTTTCTGTTGTGGTCTATCAGTTTATATTTCCACTAACAGTATAGGTTAGGAGGATTCCCATTTCTCCATATTCTTACCAACAATGTTTCTTGTATTTTTGGCAAAAAAAGTTAAATAGAAATTCCATCCAATCTAATTATTCTATTTCTGGGAATTTACCCTCAGAAAATGAAAACACTAATTTGAAAGAGATATATGCATTGTCATGTTCATCACAGCGTTATTCACAATAGTCAAGAGATGGAAATAGCTTAAGTGCTTATTGACAGCTGAGTAGATGAAGAACTCATGACATGTACAATGGAATACTGTTCAATTATAGCAATACATCAAATTCTATCATTTACAACAAAATAGATGAACTTGGAAAGTATTAGGCTAAGTAAAGTAAGTCAATGGGACAAAGATAACACTATATGATTTCACATCTGGGAATGAATAGGAAACAAACTACTGGATAAACAAAACAAAGCAAAACTCTTAGACTGTAAAAACAAAATAGTGGTTACCAGTACTATGGCTAGTTAAATCAGATAAAAGGAGTCAACGGCATGCTGAAATATACAAAATAGATTGTTAGTGTTAAATGTAATATATATCTGTATATATGTTGGGTTATAATGAAGTACATCTGAAACATACATAATGTTATAAACCAATATTACTGTATTAAAATTATAGGAAAATCAATAATACCTTAACTTAAAAAATTTAGTTCATTCATATGCTGTAAAATTGGGAAAATGAGAAAAAGCAGTGAGTCAGTTTCTTCTTTAGTTTCTTCCATGTTTTATACAAAGTTTCAATTACCCAGTGAACAATGTAAAAATGTTAAATGCTCTTCAGCTAGATAAGGACAGACATGCTTTCAAAACAGATACAGAGCATGTTTTCAAAACTTAGAAAGGATTATATAAGGATATGGAAAAGGAATCATGTAAGAATATGATTAAATAATAGTTAGGAATCACTAAAATTCATAATAGAATTAAAACCTAAAACATCAAGAAGATACATGGACTGGGAGGTAATTTTGGCTGTAAACTCTATTGCTGAGTATATGAGAAATGTAGAGAATATTCTGGAGGTGTTCAACCAGAGAACAATGTCATAGTCAGAAGCATTTATAAAATCCTATGTATCTCTGCAAGATATTTATCAAATAAGATGGAAAACATACTTGTTCATATAGCACTCATAACTGATGGGCACATGGGAATTCTGGGCCAAAAGTTTGATGAGTGTTATTATTACAATGGATCCACTGGAATTTAGAGAACATAAATAATGACAACTGTTATATATTGACCATCTACCATGCCTCAGGCAAAATCCTAGTTCTTTAACTTACATTTACATTTGATTATCATTACAATTCAGTGAAGAGACGCTCCTTTTTTAAAAAAACCTTATATCATTTTAATTAGGACCTTAGTACAGTTGATAGTATCTATTTCAAGTGCTTAGCTGTCTCAGTTGCAAAAATAAGTACCTAATGAAATAGGTTACCTATGAAGGCTGTAGAGGCCATTTTTCTTGAGGATGTGTAGCTGCACTTAGGAAGACAAAGGTCAAAAAGTTTTACCATTTAATTAAAAAAACATCAAAACACTTAGCGGTGAAAGGTAACCACAGTGAAGGTTAGACCCTACCTTGAAAACAAGTTGTGATACTTAACATGAAAGTTTTTTTTATGTTAGAAAATACTCATCTTTATGATTGTTTCTTAGTTTGAGTGCAATGTTTGTCTTTTCTCAGGAAAGCTTGTTTAAAATGCAGATGCCTTGGCACCAATCTAACCTATCATCTCAGAGTAACAGGGCCCAGAAATCTGTATTTCACAGACTGTAGATGACTCTGAAGTCTGAACCTCCCTGCTCTGTGGTCTATATGTCTTTGGATTTTGTATGAGGGATGAGAAGGGAATGCCCTAAGTGGTACAAGATGAACAAGGATCAAAGAAGATGGAAGTGTTGACCAGCCTGCTATTCAGCTTCATGGGATGGGACAGAGAGATGCTACTTTTAACATTCCTCTTTTGCAAAGAGGAATAAGCATAAAAAATGTACATGGACTGTATTTAGAAATAGAGGAGAAAGCATCCATACTTTTCTTTTTACAATCAGAAGAAATACATGGCATCAGTTATTGTAATGTTACATGTAATATACCAGCAGAGTAGATAGAAATTTCCAGTAGTTGTTTAAATGTTATAACTTTACAAGCAATATGTATGTGACATTGCAAATTATTTAGATATATCTCAGATATATCTTATATATATTATATGTATATATAATATATATATTATATATTATATGTATTATATATTGTATATACATATATATAAGTGTAGCTACTGTATCTTGAAAAGTTTCAGGTAAAGGAATAAAGAAATATGGAGGTTAAATCTTTTAGAAAAATTTCTACTTAGCGTATGGAGAAAAGGGGGGGGAAGTAATGCCATAGGTTTCCCAGCAGAGGTGAAGATTAATAGGGAGCTGGAAGTTTATTTTAGGTATTGTCTTAGGAGATGCACAATCCCCAGAGTGATGGTAAAACTTAAGTAAAATATTGAATCCCTGCAAATTAAAAACTTGGCCCAGGCAGTGAATACAATTCCATTATTTCTCTTTTCCATATAAATCTATTCCCTGGGTGGGAAGAAACTGAGAGAGCTTCCTCTGTTGATAGCCAGGTAATTACATCATTAAATTCACACTCGTCTCTATCTTATCAAGTGGTAAATAGGAAGATAGTAAGAGAGACTGATTATTTTTCTCTGCTGCTTGAGAGAAGTCAGTCATAATCAGAAACTGTGATCTGTAGTTGAGAAAGATTTCTGGGGGCAGATCTGAAATTAAATCAGTTCTGCCTCCTGTGAGAATGAATGGAACCAACACCTCAAAGTTTGAAACTGTCCTTCTAGGATCACGGGGATAAATAACAATGAGAAAGAAGCATTGAGAATTTCTGGTGAGTTCTTGAAATCCATTTATGGAATGCCCCTCTTGAGAGGTGGGAACCCAGACATGTAAGTTGTGCCCCTTCTTGCCCCATTTTGTTCAGTTCTGAGATTTGTAAAGCTGGTGGAGGAATGTGTTGGAGAGGGATGAGTGGGGAATGTCACAGTGATGAGTGGCTAAGTCAGTAATGAGTGTTAAGTCAGTAAGTTTTCTTGAGTGGGAATCTCACTTTCATATTTTTATCTTCTGCTCTGTGTCATGAGCAGTGACTTAATCTCTCCTAGAATCTGCCCTTTGGTTAGAAACAACATTCTCATTTTCCATCCCATCGGGTTTAATATCACTGAAGACCAGCTACTGTCATCAGGGCTGCTGCCTCTTTTTCCCCATGTGAGTGGAGGCTTCAAAGTGAATGAAAATGGGTGAACGAGACAGGCAATTCATCTTTCTTCTTTCTCATTTGATTTGCATTAGTCCAGGCTTTTCCTTTTAGGCTGTTTATGATGCACTTTGCCTTATTTAATACTTTGAAAATAATTAAATGAAAAGTTAGCATCACTCAGCATGACAGTGGCAAAGGCAGATTTTACTGTTCCAAACGGGGCTAGTCTCAGCTATTCCCAGCTTTTGTGCAACCATTCCAGGCAGGGCAGGTTCATGATTGATTCAGGTAAACAGAAAAGATATTGGAGCCTTAGGCAGATCTGACAGCCACAGTGGACTGCGTACAAAGGCAGACCAAAGGCAAGAGGCAGGTAGGCAGTAACCCACACTCCTAGCCTGCTCGATCTCCCTATTTTCTCCTCTAACGTCTTCCCTCATTCCCCTCTGTCTCTTTTCTCCCTGGTTTCTTGCCCAGGTATTCATAATTATAGGTGCATGTGTCCTCAAGGTACTCATGCTCCCATGTACTATTTTCAATAATACAATATCATGTAAACTGAGAGGAAAACAAAGCTTCAGCTGATGGAATGGAGCCTGGTAGCAGGAAGCAAGAAAGAGCCTGAGCCGCCCCATCTTCCTTACAACAATACATATAGCTTCTTCTCAAAGAGATATTGTAGGAACTTGTATTCCTCTCTTTTGTAACCATTGTCCTGTGCTCACAGATACCAGTGGAAAAGAATGGTTCTCGTGAATGGCTCTTTTGTGACTGAATTTATTCTGTTGGGATTAACGGACCAACCAGATCTTCAGATTCCCCTGTTCCTCCTGTTTTTTACAATATATATGTTTACAATGTTGGGAAATTTGGGCTTGATAATTTTAATTTGGTTGAATTCACACTTGCACACCCCTATGTACTTTTTCCTCTTTAACTTATCCTTCATAGATTTCTTTTATTCTTCTGTGTTTACACCCAAAATGCTGGTTAACTTTATATCAGAGAAGAATATTATCTCTTACCCTGGGTGCATGACTCAGCTTTACTTTTACTGTTTCTTAGTCATTTCTGAATGCTATATGCTGACTTCAATGGCCTATGATCGCTATGTGGCCATCTGTAACCCACTCATGTATAATGTTGCCATGTCCCCTAAGGTGTGTTCTAGTCTTATGCTTGGTTCATACTTTATAGCTTTTATTGGTGCCATGGCTCACACAGGAAGCATGCTGAGATTGACCTTCTGTGATGCAAACAACATCAATCACTATTTTTGTGACATCCTCCCTCTGCTCCAACTGTCTTGCACCAGCACCTACATCAATGAACTGGTAGTTTTCATTGTGGCAGGCAGCAGCATCATTGTGCCCAGTCTCACTATCTTTATCTCTTATGGATTCATCCTCTTCAGCATTCTCCGCATCAACTCCAAGGAGGGCAGGTACAAAGCCTTCAGCACCTGTAGTTCCCACATAATTGCTGTTTCTCTCTTCTTTGGATCAGGTGCATTTATGTATCTCAAGCCCTCTTCTGCTGGGTCTATGGATCAGGGAAAAATCTCCTCTGTCTTTTATACCAATGTGGTTCCCATGATGAACCCTTTAATTTACAGCTTGAGGAACAAAGATGTTAAACTTGCTCTGAGAAAAACCCTGTGTAGGAGAAACATTTGATCTGAAATAGTGTCTATGTATTTAGATATGACTGGTAGAATTGTTTTTTAATTCAAATACCTTAAGTGTGGAACTTCAGATCCTATATCCATCCTTTAAAATTTGAATTAACTTTCACTTTCTAACAGTAGAAGTTCCATCCTCCGTGTTCACAATTCCTTCTTTTTTCAAATTTTACTTGCTGGATCAAATATATCTGTTTTTCACATTCTTTACAGAGGTTATTTTTTTCCTCCTGTAAAGATGAACAGTTCTGCAATTGATTAAAGAAACACTGAGTAATATTGTGTCGTCTTTTGGTGTCTCATCTGTCACTAAAAATATGCTGTTGGACTCAGGAATCAAAACTTATTTTCTTGCCTTTGTCTTCACATCTGTCTATGACCTCTTCTAAGTACTAGCATATCCCAAGGTAACTGTTTCCATTAAGTCTATAACGTATAATCCATTTTAGCTGCAAACAGCATGCATCAAAATTATTCTTGTAGAGATTTCATATTTACTGTTATGCTGTCTGCAGAAGTGAATATTAAATTGGCATATGCTGGATCATCAATATATATTTATAGCATGGCAATTATCTGAAACTCTGGAAAGTCATCAATTTAAATCAGCGATTCCTAACTAGATGAACTGTTTCCTGTTTTCAAGTCTGCTACTCTTCCAAAAATACTCTCTCTGTGACTGTTTTTTTTTTTCCCATTAATCATGACTTAGGACAAAATTTTGAAACTTTACCATGGTTTTTACAGTTTGCACAGTAATATCTGAGTAGTATTTTAATTCTTTTCTCTTTTTTTTTGTTAAAATTTAGGAATATACTTTGTTGTTTCTTTTTCAGGTGAAAAACAAGTCCCTTTGGGTTAAGGTAGCTGAGAGTTGATTGGTTAAAACATGTGAATGACTTTTTCTGTAAAATAATTTAAAAATCATTTAAAAATACTTACAAACTCTTGAAAATTGAGAATAGGATATTATAGGGGAAAGACATTATGTAAAAAAGCCAAATATATAATAATCAAAAGTTTCTTCTTTAGAGAAAGAATGGTGAAGTTTAAAACCACACTTAAACCTCAACTTGCATCCTGTTCTGTGCAGTGTTGTCTGTAATTTTCCAACACTGTCCATACCTTTGCTAAATCTTGTCATGTACAATGACCACAATCAGTAGTGTTTTGAAGAACAAAGGAAAATAACTGGTGGCCACAGTAATGGGACCCAGAAGCCTGGAAATAGTAAATTTAGGAGATAAAATGGTGTGTAGTATTCAAAACTCAAGTTAGAATAAATGGCATTTGGAAAATAAAATGAAGAGGGAAAAAAAAGCCTTTACTATGGTTCTAATATTTTCCTGGAACACTTTACAGATATGATGGGAAACATGGGGCTCTTTCTCTGGAGAGGATAAACAACTGTTGTTTTATATTAACAAGTTAAACTCACAGGGTCAGAATTCTTGGGAGCAACTAAATCCTACCCGATTTTGATGGTTTCTATTGGCTTCTCCATGAGGAATTTAAAGAGTCAAAAAGCTTGAACTGCAGCCGAGAGAACAAGGAAAATATGAAAGAAAATTTTAATGAATAAATAAAATTTTGACTGTCATCTCTGTGTAGAATGTAAGATGTAGTATTTTTTCTCAAATACAAATGCTATCGTATACCATTCCCTGTAAACTTATTTCACCTAGTAAAATATCCTCTTAGACCATCCATATATAGCTAAACAATATTTTAGTCTTTTTCATAGCACAAGACTCTATTGTTTTATATAACATGGGAGGGAAGGTGGTGGGTGATCCCCGGGAGATACAAAGATGTGAAACATATATATAATTTAATTAATTAATAAAAAAATAAAAAGAAAGTTGCTAAGAGTTATCATCACAACATATACCTATACCTGGTATAGCCTATACCATTAAATTTTGTAAGCTTTTTGTTGTCTTTGAAATTATGCATCTCTCACTCTCTCTCTGTGTGTGTGTATCAAGTCTGGTCTTCATATGATATTAAAATATATATCCTAAAATCTTCTTTAGTACATTCATTATAGCAGTTTATGTTCATCCATAGTCTCTTTGGTTGTCTTTTGTATGAAATACATTTTGCATTCCTTTACTTTTAGCATTTGTAAGTTTCTAATAGATAGTGTACACTTAATTTAACTTTTTAACCTCTCAAAAGTCTGTATCTTTTGTGCATTTGAATGATGTACATTTAAAATCCTTATAAATCAGGAAACATTTGTAACATTGTAAGTTTCAACAAATTTTTTCTTTTTTGTATTTCTTTTAAGTGCTTTCTATTTCTTGATGGTTTCTTTTCTCTGTTTTTCTTTTATATTATTTCTATATGTATATTTTTATGGTTACCATGGTTTTTATATTAAATGTAGCAGTCATTATAGTCTTTTAAGTTGGATAGAGTTTATTTCAATGAAATGTAAAATTCTGTGCTTCTACTTCACTCCAAAATTCATGTGACCTTTAAAATCAAGTTTTATTGTGTATTCATTAAAACACTTTATTATACTTATTTTTAATACTTTTATTTTAATTTTTATAACAATTGAAAGTAATTCAACCTCCACGATTACAATTATATAACATTCTGTGAATTTCTGTTATCAACTTATTTTGATTTTTGAATTTTGTTATTCATAATCCTTCCTTTTCAGTTGAAACTTCCATTACCTTATCTGTTTAAGTAGGTCTGGAGATGATGATGATCTCTATTAATTTTTGTTTGTCTGAATAACTTTTTTCTTTCTTCAATTTTTTTGATGTATGGTTTTGCCTGTTTGTCCTTTCTTCAACACTTTAACTATATTATCCCACTCACTGTCTTCTGCAAAACTTCTATGAATAATCCGGTTACATTCTTAAATGTGATCCATTGTATATGACAAGTTGTTTTTCTCTTGCTGCATTCAAAATTCGCTTTGTAACAAACTTTAAAATAAATTCTTGAAAACTGAACATAGATCTTTGGCTTTCAGAGGGTGTGGGTGAGGGGTGAGAAATGGGATGACTGATTAAGAGTAAAGGACTTTGGTAGAGTAAGAGTGCTTCACTGTTGGGAGTGCCATGGTGACTACACCTGGGCAGGGAAGTCCTATACTGACAAAACTCTGGCAAGGTTTTGTATTCAATCAAGGAATCAAGGAAATGATTGTATTTCAATAAAAACCAATAAATCAATAAATATATATATGTAGATGATTGAGTGAATGAATAACCTCAAAACAAAATTATCTTCGTACTGATTTTTGATAATTGTGAAGTGTCATTGTATGTGGATTTCTTTGTGGTCATTTTCTTTAGAATTGCTGTTGCTTCTTGATTTTGGGTATACATTTTCTTTCCCAGATTTGCAAATTTTCCAGGTATTTTTATTTTGTGTAATTTTCCTCATTGTCTTTGCTTTTTGAAACTTCCGTAATACGTGTCAATCCCATTAAGAGGGCCCAATATAGATAGCCCTTAGGCTTTCTTATTGCTATTAATTTTTTCATTTGTCCCTCTATATGATTTCTAAAGTTTTTTAAAGTTGCTGACATTAATTCTGTTTGATCATATTCTGCTTAATAAATAGTGCAATTTCATTTTGCTTGTTTTCTTCATCCCCACAGTATTTGCTTAATATTTTAAGTTATCTATCTTTATTGAAATTCACACTTTATTCATGCACTGTTTCTGACATCAGTGAGCAGCTTTATGACAGTTATTTTGATTTCTCTGTCAGGGAAACCACATATTTCCACTTTATTAGAGTCAGTGTGCAATGATCTGTTGTGTTTGTTTTTGGAAAATATTTCATCATGCCTTCATTTTGTGACTCTCTGTGCTGATACTGCTATATGAGAACACAATCTCCTACTCTAACCTTCATAAACTTGCCTTGAATTGGAGAAGATTCACACCAATTTGTCCAGCCAGTGATTCCAGGGGTTTCTCAATTTTGATGTTAAATGTAACTTTTTTGTTCTCAGTAGTCCCCCCTTTCCCCACCTGATCAGAGTTACTAGATCACATCAATCTCCAAAACAAGTCAGACTGGAGCAATTTTATAGGACGTTCTCAAGATAATTTTGGTCCTTGGAGGCATGGTGCACTTTTTTCACGTACCAACTACAAGGTGGAGCAATAGGATTTCTACCACTAGCTTTCTGTGACTTTAGGGGAGGAACTCAACACTATGTCTGTATTCTGTCAGCTGGGTAGGTGAAGTATGTCTTGTTCAACACCTCCTAACCTTTATGAGACAGGCCATCCAGATCAAGAAACTGTGAGACTTTGGATGTGTGAGACTCCTCATTCCATACACAAAGAGGACCTGAGAACTTAGGTGTATTGTCTCAATCACATTGTATTGTGAAGAATAAGTATTAGAACATAGGGACATCTTGAGTTTCACTGACAGCTTCACTACAACTGACTCTGTTTTTGACTTTTTACAAAAAGAATATATATGAAATGTTGTGGTGGAGTGTGTTCACTGAGGAATATTTAGGATTCCGGTTCTGCCATCTTACTGAATCCAAAAGGGAGTTTATTTTTGGCTCTTCACTAGGGGCTATTCAAACCTAGAGTAAAGGGAAAGCTTTAGTTGCAAGTTGAGTTCCTAAGGAATTAAGGGCAGATTGTTGTCCTGGGTACAAGTACAATCCCCTTACTACCTTATTACACCGGGAAAGTGTTCCCTGGAGAGAGAATGAACAAGTCACTATCCTGTTTATAATTGAGTATATATCATTAAGCTTAGATTCAGTTTTCTATATTTTGCTAATGGTGACAATGATTATAATAAAGATTAATCATTTTTGTGTACTGCTTTGGAGGACTCAAAGTCATAATCAGATACTATGATGGAAGTTTGGAAAGATGTACAGTGCATACATGATTACATGTGAGTTGCCTCTTCTACCAATCAAAGGAAAAAAGTGGTTGTTGCCTGAAATTGAACATCCCTGTCCATGAGATTTTCTGTCATAAGGTGAGTTTCTGAATTCCATTTAAATTGATAATCTACTTTTTGATGTGAACTTCCAAGGACCTAAGATGTGGTATATACTTTGTTAAAATTGCAGTCATGAAAGTCAAATGTAATTGGTGGAAGGAGCGGTTTTAGTAAGGAACAGGGACGTTTCCAAGTCATTAGGGGCCTCATAGGATGCATCATAGCAGTTAGGATATTTCTTGTCCTTGAATAGATCCCTAATTTTTCTGTATTTAAAACTTTTGTGATGTGAAACAGAATCTTAATTTTTTCCAGACTCTGTTCTCTTAGTTTTGGGGCAAGAATCTTAGCTCTTATCCTACCAGCTGTAATTTGCACTAGAAATCAGTACTAAATAGCTGGGGTTTCAGGCTACAGTTCTGCTGGTAAGAAGAGAATTGCTCTGAATAAGTTAAAACTATAATGAAAGAAGGATGGCTCTGTCCTAAATGAAACTTCTCCTCCTTTATCTTTTGAATTATAGAGCCTCATATTTGTAAATTGAATCAGTAACCTTCAAATTGCTTCCTAAATTTTGCTGGTCAAGGGTACATTTAGCTTAGTGAAACTCTATGAATTTACATCATTGCTAACACTAATGATAGAGTAGACTTTATTGCTCCAAATTTTTTATCTCAGTGCATATGCTAACTTCTGAGAGGTGATAAGGTGGGAAAGATAAATTGTTTTCTATGTAACTTTACTCTCCTGTTTCTACAGATTGTCTTGACAAGAATGGGTCCTGGAAATGGCTCTTTTGTGACTGAATTCATCTTGGTGGGGTTAACAGACCGAGCAGATCTCCAACTCCCCCTGTTCCTCCTTTTCCTAGCAATATATATAGTCACTGTGTTTGGAAATTTGGGTTTACTAACTCTGATTGGGTTGAGTTCACACCTTCATACCCCCATGTACTTTTTCCTCTTTAATTTGTCCTTTGTTGATCTCTGTTATTCTTCTGCGTTTACCCCCAAAATGCTAGTTAACTTTATATCAGAGAAGAATATTATTTCTTACATGGGATGCATGACACAGCTTTACTTTTTGTGTTTGTTTGGTATTTCTGAATGTTATGTGTTGACATCAATGGCATATGATCGCTATGTGGCCATCTGTAACCCACTCATGTATAATGTTGCCATGTCCCCTAAGGTGTGTGCTGGTCTTATGCTTGGTTCATACTTGATGGCATTTTCTGATGCCACAGCCTTCACTGTATGCATGGTGAGACTGACCTTCTGTGATGCAAACACCATCAATCATTATTTTTGTGACATCTTTCCTCTGCTTCACCTTTCCTGCACAAGCACCTATGTCAATGAACTGGTTGTTTTCATTGTGGTGGGTATAAATATCATAGTGCCGGCTGTTACCATCTTTGTGTCTTATGGTTTCATTCTTTTCAGCATTATTCGCATCAGTTCTACAGAAGGCAGGTCTAAAGCCTTCAGCACCTGTAGTTCCCACATAATTGCTGTTTCTCTCTTCTTTGGATCAGGTGCATTTGTGTATCTCAAACCATCTTCTGCTGTGTCAATGGATCAGGGAAAAATCTCTTCTATCTTTTATACCAATACAGTTCCCTTGATGAACCCTTTAATTTATAGCTTGAGGAACAAAGATGTTAAGTTTGCTTTAAAAAAATTTTTGTATAGGAAAAACTTTTAATCAGAAAGTCTTAGTGATTGTAGCTACAGATTGAATGAGTGCTTGATTTCATTGAAACATAAAAGTGTTCTTATTCTATTTTTTGTTAATATAATGACGGGAATTTAACTCTTGATATTTTATTAGCAATATTTATTGAGTAGATCTCTCTTTCCTCATCTTTACCTAGTGTCTGCTCTACTTACTTTTTTCTGTTTGGCTATAACATTAAGTAAGAAACACATCAGTTTTTCCTTTGTAAATTATATATCAATTTTTCCTGTGGTCTTAAGAAACAAATTAAGTAGCCCTCGAGTGAAATAATATTTATCTGGCATTTCTAAGTAAAGTATGAATCACATACTCTTTCTGCTCCCATCTGATAAGAAAGAATATGTTCTTTAAATATTTGCGAGTGAAAGTGCCATAAAAATTATCAAGGGTAATACGTTTTGCACTTGTACAGCTTGTTTTGGCAAAGTGGTTTCTTTAACTTTGTACAGAAAAATCAATCCATACAGAGTGTCAAAATATATGTATTTGACTCAGAATGATAAATTACTTAATGTACACAACTTATTGAAGAAAAGCTTTGATTTAACCTTTGGTTTTGGAAAGCTGACTTGTGTTTTGTTCCAATATGATGCATCAGTTTATCTCAGGAATGGTGGTACTTTTAGATTGTTGTAGTTTAGAGAACTAGTTCCACTGGATAAAAGCATCTTGTGGGCAATATTTTGAGATATAATTGGCTCAAATAGAGATATTACTTTTTATGCAATACAAAAAAATGAAAATGAATGTTTGCTTGTGTTTGTAACCCAGAAAACAGTACAATAGAAAAAGGATATTGCTAATAAGTAAGATACCTGTTAGGTATAGTCATGAATATTAGACCTATATATAATTTGAATCAATATACTGTTATTTAGAGTATTATACAGGTATTTTATTGCTCAAAAGCTCTGTTAAAACTGCTATGATCCCAAAATGCAATGATATAATAAAAAGAGAAAAAACGCTACAAAGCACATGATGTTACATTAGTAGTATGTTGCAGACTGAAGGTGGGAAACTTGTTACTATTTTAGGGGATGTGAAGTAGTGGCAGCAGCTTCAGGAAATACACTAGTGTGAGGCAATTGATACTCAAGTTAGGAAGAAGAAAGTTTGAAACAAAATGATGGTCAGCAATAGTCCCTACTCATTATTCACATTTTCCTTCATAACAGTTTAATGGAGAACACAGGAATGTCTACGGATAGAGTGTAAACTCAAGTTATTTAATATTAAAATATATTAAGCCAACAGGACTGTTAAACCAACAGAATTGCTTTTATTGGACCCATAAGCTACATCCATATAACTTTGATGTACTAAAGCTTCACGTTGTAGTTGGAAGAGCTAAAACAACTTGAAGGAAAAATATGGTGCTAACCCAAATTAATGTAGGCCTTTTATGCAAATAATGTTGCATTTTCCTTTTTTGGAAAAAAACATAAAATAATGTTACTCCACATATCTTCAATATTTTGAAGATTTAAATATTTTTAAAATATATTTTATAATACTGCCATTTCCTGAATCTTCACTCAATATCAGGTATTTGGAATTTTGACACAACGGGCTTGTTGATTTATTTTTATTTTGTTTTTAATATCGAAATCCTGTCTTGCAGTTGTAAATTACCACTTGTAGGTTATTCCTTAAGATCAACAGCAACATTCATCATTTTTCTAAGTTCTGTTTGTACAAAATAGTTAATTTTGATTCATGTTCTTTTTTTTTGCTTACTTTTGGGAAAATTGTTTTCTTTAATGAGAAAAATAAATCTAAACAATAAATACAATCTGTGCTATTTGAGATACATTTGAGACATTGTAGAGATGTATCCATCTATATTATAATAAGTTGAGGTGGCCCTAAATGTAGGTTATGATTGATCATATAACTTCATTTCATAAACCACCAAATTCAAATGAAGTATTTCATTAGGAAAAGATTCTCTATTTAAGGATGAGAAAGAAAGTATCCTGATACAATCTGTATTTATTTAATGTGAGCTTTCTGAGTACACAGCTATTGTTGCTTTAGATCAGGATTGTAATAAAAATAATCAAGGAGCATGGTTAGGCTTACCCCATGAAAAGAGTTTTGAGTTCTATACCCCTTTCTGCTAAACTCTTCCACACCACCTCAGTGTTTATCGAACCCTATTCTCCACTATCTTTTACACAGCCTCAATCCAGACTCATTGTTCAAGTTATAGTTTATGAGGTACTTGTTTAGCAATAATTACTGGTATGTCACTAACTTTTACTCTTTGGAAGGATGTTAATGTGAATGGTTCCTGGTTCCAGCTCCATAAGACAAGGACTGTGTAGAAAGTCAATGAATATGCCAAATCACTGAATATGGCAAGAGGAAATGCTTATTGTCTCAAACAGTAATATTTATTTATTTTTTATTTACTTATTTATTTTTCTTACAATGCATAACTTTTTATTGCATAGGATAAAGAGTTACAGACAACAAAGATTCGGGAAGACCTGCTGCTTGTACCCAACAGGAGACAATATTCCCCCTCTCCATTCCTTTAGGATGAGGCAACAGGCTCTTCCTCACATGACTGTGGTAGGGGGCCCATAATAGTACTCGAAACAAAGAGAGTCACTTATGAGACCAGATCTGTAGTGGGACAATCAGATGAGGCAGGTCAGTCTAGCTTCAATTACTCAGGTGTGGATGACTGCGTTGTTGGGGATACAGGTCAGCGGTTCTCTTGTGTCAGTCTCTGGCTCCAGTTCATCCACAAGCGCCACAGTGGCGGTATTGACAGTCACCTGCTAGGACCCGAAACTGCCCGCCGACCACTGTAGGGTAATTTTGACGGCACGGTTGATGACCAGGTCCAACCCATGAATATAGATCTCAGTACATGCATGCTGACCCCTTGCTCCTCTGTCGAGCAGCTTCTGGCAGCAGCCAGTTGGGCCTTAAAGTCAGTCTTCATGTTGACATAAATGTCATTGTGCCCACGGGGCATGCACAATGCCTGGGGAAGCAGCTTCTGAAGCGTGTACACCACGGGGTCCAACTCAGCCTCGATGGCCCCACGGGGCTCTCGATTTTCTGTCATGCTGTGTACTCTGGCACGGGAAAGGGACACGATCAGAGAGGCCTGAAAAGCCACATCACTTTGTTTCTATCCCGTTTTCTGTCAAAGGGAGCAGCCGACAGGTGGCATGCCTGACACCCCTCTTCCCTTCCAGCCTCAGTTCCCTCCTATTCACCTCAGCTACTGTATTCCCGCCACCCCCAGGTCTTAGTTCCTATTCATTACTTCGCAGCCACCGAAGGCCTCTTCACCACCCCCTTCTCTCCCGTGCCCACTCTCTATGCCCGTGGTGCCAACCTTTTCAGGCGCTCGTGATCCGCTCTTCTGCACCTACCTGTCCGCATACAGGGTGCTGTCCGCGACCTCCAGATCCCACAGAGAATGAAAAGGATTAGCTACAGGGACACACGTTCAGTTCAAAGACATCCAATCGGCGCCAGGCTATTGAAAGCAATTATTTTTAAAATAAAAACATAATACTTCTTTTTAACCTGTCAGTGTGTGGCAAAATGATGTATATGACTAAGATAAAAAGTTAACATAAGAGAGGGATATCAGGGTATATCAGTTTCATTAATGCAACACAGTAGAGTTGAATCCTACATGGACAGATTCTAATACTGGTCTGACGTAATCGACATTAAACCTGAAATTTGATCATGTCAGCAAATGTCTTCATGGGGGGACAGAGCTGGTACTCTCCACAAGAAAGGACAGTTGGTTTTGCTCTCACACACTAAGTAGTTGGTTATATATAGAACATTGTTGTACAACTGTACATTTAAATTGAAACTGTTAAAAGTTCTATATTCTGAGATAAAGGGACTATAATAATGTAAGAAAAAATAAAATAAAATATAAAGCATGTCTTTAAGGTTAAAAAGAGAGAGAGAGGGAGAGAGAGACACACACACACACAGAGGCCCTGTCTTTTTACTGTCTTTTCAGTGAAAAGGAGGGCTGGTAGAGTCCCTGGTTATGGTCTTTCTCTGACAAGGTTGACTATACACTTTTAGAAAGTGTAAAGTTTTAAAGCCAAAAGCCCAGCAAAAAATGGGGAGAAGAACTAAAAGACTCTTTTCCAAAGGGGAAATATAAATGGCCAATAGTCATAGGAAAAAATGCTCAACATCACTAGTAATCAGGGAAATGTAAATCAAAACATTATGAGATGCCATCTTATACCAGTAAGAATGGCCCATATAAAAAAATTGGGCACCAACAAGTGCTGGCATGGATGAAGAGAGAAAGGAACACTCTTACACTGCTGGTGAGAATGCAAACTGGTCCAATCACAATAGAAAGCTGTGTGGAGGACCTTTAAACTATTGAAAATGGAACTACCATTTATTCTATCAATCCCACTTCTGAGAGTCTGCCCAAAGGATAAAAAACACTAACTCAAAAAGACACCTATACTTGGATATTTATCGTAGCACTCTTTACAGTAGCTTGGACATGGAAACAACCTGAATGCCCCCAAAACAATGAATGGTTGAAAAGGATGTTTTATATTTACACAATGGAATATTATTCTGCAGTCAAAACTGACAAATTTCACATATTTATGATAACACGGATGGACCCAGAGGGAATCATATGAGTAGAAATAAGTCAGAAAGAAAAAAACCAGAAACCACATGATCTCACCAATAGGTAGGATATAGGTATTACAAACAAAAGTCAAAGAAAAAGTCAAAACAAGCTAACAACAGAACTGGGGCAAGAACCTAGGGAAGGGGAGGGGTGAAGGGTGAGAGAGAAATCCGGAAAAGAAAGACACAAGAAGATCAAGATGAAAGTTCATGGGTGGTAAGGTGCAGGGAGAACCCTGGGAAATGCAATACTATAATATAATTATATATACAAACATATGCATAAACATGCAAAACAACAAAATGATTAATAAAAATATAAAATAAAATAATAAATAAAAGGCAGGTGTGATGTTGTTTGCATAGGGAGAAAAATAGAAAATGTGAAGTTTTGCATTTACTCCCAGGAGCATTGATGTTAATGTTTTGTTCATAATCACTCCTTGTAAGTAGTAGAGCTAAGTAAGGTCTTGTTTGTTTTCATTCTAAGCCAACAGGGGTTGGTTTTTAAATTATCATTATGCAAAATTTACCTGACCTTTAAATATCAATTAAATGTGCAAATACCTTGAACTGAAATATGTACAAAACACTGAAAAGAAAAACTATCCAGAAATAACTTCACATTTCAGATTTAATATCTCTATTGCCTAATTTAGAATGTGTTAATATAGACTTACTTGATATACACCTGCACAAATAAGTGGAAACATACAAAGATAATTTATATATCATTATATTAGGTGTTTACTAAGTTCAAGGTTCAACAGTAAATTTGGATATTCATTATCTTATTCTATCTTCAGTTCAAGATATTTGTGAGCCATCCATGTGATTATGCAATTGTCACAGGATATCTTGAATTGAAGATTAAAAAAATTAAATCAAATGAATTGCTGATCTTTGCAAATCTTTGATTTGCAATGGCAAATGAAGTTTGGAGTTATTACTCATTGTAGAAATCTTTTTTCTTTTTTTTTGAGACTACGTCTCACAATTTTTGCCCATGGAACTGCAGGCTCACATTGCCTGGGGTACCACGGACTCAAGAAATCCCCAGCCTCAGCTTCCCAGGTAGCTGGGATTACAGGCGCACACCACCATGCCCAGCTACTTTTTGCTACTAGGTCTCGCTGTGTTGTCCTGAGCGGGACTCGAACTGCGATCTCTAGCCCCAGTTGCTTCATAGGCTGAAGCTTACAGGCACAAGCCACCGTGCCCAGCTTCATTGTAGAAATCTTTAACTCTGATAGATTTCTAAGTACTAGTTAAGCAACTGTGGATAAAACTGTCTACAATTAAATATTGTCTTTTGTATATCAGAGCATTTATTTTTGTAGTTGATGTAATGTTTAACCTTAGACTTTTCTTTCCTCCCTGCCTAGAGTTATTTCTTCCTATTTTTTCCCATCCTATTACTTTCAGTTCCCTCAAGCTGGGAGACAGTTCCCTTCCTTGATGCATACATCACATTGTATTATGAATGTCTTTTATATTTATTTATTAATAAAGCAGTTGTTTTTCCTTAAAATGAGTGGTATTTGCACCAAACAGGCTCAAAAAGCATGAGTAGAATAAAATCATTGCTTAATGCTGCCAACTTTTTCAGACATAGGGAAGAAAATATAGTTAAGATGAATTTTTCTCAGTGTATTTTGTAGATATAATGTGCCACAAGAATGGTATATGGAACAATTAAAGATCTAAAGACCCTGGTGTTTCTTGAAAAGAAGGTTTGGGTTCTACAGAAAACTAGGTTTAATGGAACCTATTTCTGTCCCCAAAGTTTCAGGGACAAGGCATTTTTAAGAGTTTGTCATCATTCATGGTGGTAAGGGGAGATCTAAACTGGTCTTAGAAACTCAGAGTAAACCTTAAAAATATCCCATTAGTTCTCTTTCAATTTCTTTCATTCTGAGAGTCACTAAAAAAAGAGACTAGTATTATCTTGTCTGTTCAGAGGGGAACCTATTGCTATAAACTAGTCTCCGCAGACATCTTAGAGAAAGATGTCTGATTTTTATAGGGCCAGTTAAATATATAGTCTTCACCTTGGGGAGAATTGCTAGACATTCTGTTGTTGAGAGTCCATGCACAAATCACACACATATATAAAGTTATAGATATAGAGATATAATTATGCACATGAATTTGATATATATGATATATACATTTGTGTACATATGTATATACATATATACACATGAAGTCAACTTCATGCTTTAATATACCAAAAATAGCATTCATCTGAACTCACATCAACTTATGATAATTTAGATGTATTAGCTGGTTTTATATTGGAGTCAAATTAGCTTCAGCTAATGAGTATTTGATTAACGAGATCCAGTTCCCAAGTGAGGAACATTCTGGATATCAACTACTCAGGATATTTTAATTTATCTTATTAAGATACAAGATCTTTAAAAATATAACTTCACTTGGTTATTTGTTGTAGCCTCAGTTTTTAGTACTCATGGGTTTTCAATTATTATTATTTATGGAAATTAGTATCTGAGCTATAGATACGATGCTGACATTGCAGTGTGTCAGACAGTTTATTTGTGTAACATAGTGCTTTATGTTTAGTCTTTATTTTCTTTGTACTATAGAATTATTTGGGAACTTTAAGTTCTAAGATTCATCAAATTCAAAACAGGAGTTCCTCCCTTAAATATAATATGTAATTTTATTTAAATATATAAGCATTAGTAAAACCAATGGAAGCAATGCAATGAAGAAATTTTAGATAAAAGGTAGCTTTTGAATTTAGGTTTTTGTTGCACTTGTAGCATGAGGGTACAGCAATACAGAATTTTTGTGTGGATCAACAACCACATCATAAAAGAGAAAGCAAGAAGTCATGGAAATGGTTGCTGATGGCAGAACTATTGTCCACTTTTGTCCAGACCCTTTTTTATTGATGGAATTATAGTACATAGCAGTTATCACAAGGAGGCAAAAAGATGAAGGATAGACAGTAACAATTATGTGACATAAGAGTGGCAGGGATGGACATGTGAAGAGTATCAGGAGTGACCATCTTATTGGATTTTTAGCTCCAGGGGAATGAGTCTGCTGACCAGTTATCTATCTTAATCATTAGGTGTCAAACATACTCTCTGCCCTTACTCACAGTTTCCATCCAATCAGAACATACCTATCAGCCTCCTTGCCAACACCCAAGGACCTACTGGTTTTCCAGTCCTGTCTATCAATAGATGTGATGGGGTGATAAAGCATCATGTATTTCTTGACATGGAAGGGAGTAGGGGTAATCATATTCTTTAAGGGTTTATTGTCTGATTGATTGGTTGCTGTGACTTTTTGCATAACATTAGGCATTTGCAGACCCACAGATTTTTCACTTAAACACCACCACTAAGCATGCCTGATATTTAAATGGGATTTATTTCAGAGGTAAGGATGATTCAATATTCAAAATCAACCAATTCAACAGATTAGCAAAAGAAGATAAAAGTCATATGACCACATCAATAGATGCAAAGAAGCATTTTAATATGATAAAACCCTCAACAAATGGAGGACACATGAACTATGTCTCAATATAATAAATAAAACATGACAAACCCACAGACAACATCATCCTCAAATGGCAAAGACTGAGATTCTCTTTAAAGATTTCGTATAAGATAAAGATGCCCACTTTCACCACCACTATTTAACATATTATTGAAATTCTAGCTAGAGGTTAGGGTGGAAAAGGATCTGAATGGAATCCACTGGGAAAGAACATATAAAGATAGCTCTGCTTGCAGATGACATGATAATATACATAGAAAACTTTCTAGAGTTCCCTAAAAAAGTAAGTGAAACAATCAGTTCAGCAAAGTGCTTGGTTATAAAATTAGTATACAATTATTTTTTCTTCCTATAAGCAAACAATGAGCTAAAAGAGGAAGACATCAAGAAAACAATACAATTTACAATTGCAACAAAAAGCATCAAATACCTAGGAGTAAACTTAACACAGGAGGAAAAGAACATTTACAACGGAAATTATAAGACATTGCTGAAAGAAATAGAGAACACAAAGAAATGGAAAGATATCTGTTCATGGATTGGAATAATTTACATTGTCAAAATGGTCATCCTACCTAGAACAATATACAGATTCAATGTAAGCCCTATTTGTTTCAATTGCACTCTTCAAAGAAATGTTACTGAAATTCATGTGGAACCATTAAACACCCTGAGAAGCCAAATCAGTCCTGATTAAAAGGAGAAAAACTTGTACTATTACACTCCTAGACTTCAAAGTCTATCACAAACCTAAAGTAATCAAAAAAGTATGATACCAGAACAAAAACAGACACATAGACCAGTAGATAGTGTTGAGTCTAGAAATAATCCCACAGTAAAAGGACAGTTAATCTACAACAAAGGAGCCAAGAGTATCCATTGGAGGAAGGAATTTCTCTTCAAAAAATAATGTTGGGAAAAGCCACACATGAAAGAATAAAAGAGGAATACCATGTCACACCTTACACAAAAATAAACTTAAAATGAATTGAAGACATAGATGCAAGACCCTAAACCATAAAATGCATAGAAAAAAACAGGCTAAACACTCCATGAGGATTGTCTCTGTGAATTCATCTCCAAGAGCAAAGAAAAGTAAATATAAATATACTATCAAACCAAAATCTTCTACACAACAAAAGAAACTTCCTTCCTTCCTTCCTTCCTTCCTTCCTTCCTTCCTTCCTTCCTTCCTTCCTTCCTTCCTTCCTTCCTTCCTTCCTTCCTTCTTTCCTTCTTTCCTTCCTTCCATCCTCCCACCATCCTTCCCTCCTCCCCTCCTTTTCTTTATTACTGGAATATTTAAAGTCTTATTCTGATATAATGAAGCAGTGGCCTCTTATAAAGTCTGGTTCCTTTGTTTTACATTAGAACGATATTCTTGGTTCCCAATTACAGCTTGCAGCCTGGAAATAGAAGACTACTTCCTTCTTTTGCTTTGGTATTATAAACCTCAAGTAGGGCTTGGCCAATATTATGTTAATTTAACTCCCATGTGGTATTGTTTCAGAGCCCAGGGGGGGAACTATAGCTTGAACACACCAGGGTGTGGCTGATGAACCTTTCATCAGGATTCTTGATGGGAGGGGAACAAGAAAAAGGGATAAAAAGAGAAAGGTGCAAAGGATGCAGGGAGGAAGATCTGATCTGCCTTTTGGAATTTGATTTGATCTGGCATTGGGCATCTGGCATCAGGAGCTGACTCTTTTGGCTTTGGAAAACAAAGGACCCCGGAGTTGCTGAATCTTTTGCTCTTCTCAGCATTCCCATCCTGTTCTCAAAGGCTAGGGGTTGGACTAAGGTGGAGAAGTGTTTATGATAGAGTGTTGAACTGTGTGTTGACCTGGAGAGGAGAATGAGAGGGAGAGAGACACCTGAATTGAACATTGTGTTTGTTGTAGAATTGACTCCATGTTGGGCACAGTGACTGAGGGCAAAAAACAAATATGTGAACTGGCAACTTTGGAATGAACTGCATGAGGATTGAGGTAAAACCCATGTGCCTTTCCAAGGAGCAGAAGTGGGGTTCTTTTCTGTTTAAGACACTCATGAGAGTGTGACTCATGAGAGTGGATGCTTAGGCTCTTTTCAGTTTGTTTTCTGCTACTTGTAAATGACCCCCTGTGTTTATTCTTTCCATGAAGTTTTGTTCTCTGGGCAACTGCTTCTCACAGGTGGAAGGAACCCTCATTGACTAGTGTTCTTCTAAGAACAAAAATTAAAAGGAGTGTCTCCTCCCCTGATAACAAATATGCTAAGTCTAATCTGCAGCAGAGCCTACTTCCTAATCCGAAGAATTTCTTCTTCCAATGTTACTGAGAAGGTTCAAGGGAATAAAGGTTTTAAAAACTAAGTTTTGGAAGGGATCTCAGACTTCCAAATTATACTTTAGATATATCCTGGATGATAGCAATTGAAGTGAGTTATTACTAATGTTTGAAAACTATATGAAGAAATAAGGAAATCTAGAGACTGAAACCTTGTGGAAAAAATTCCTTCTAGGTTAAAGGTATGATGAAGGAATAAAAAATATTGTAGAATTTACTTAAGACATGAAGATAACAGGGAGATGGAGATTTATTTTAGGTCTACCATGAGGGATGTATAGTCCCCAGGAGGAAATGGAATGTGTAAATAATTGAGTATTTAGGAAGTTAAGGACAAATCATTGTAGGTAATCTTATTCCCCTTTCACACAGAGACTTTAGCCCATGGGGAAAAGAATGAAACAAACCTCTACCTTGTTTATAAACAAGGTCATTAGTCACAAATGTGATAACAATAAAGACTTTATTTTTCTCTGGTACTTGTGAAGAGTCCAAATCATCATCAGAAGCTATACTCTGTGGTTCAAAAGATTTCCAGGGTGTATCTGAATTTAAATTTGAGCAACATTCTCATAGACTTAAAGATGTTATAGTTTCAGAATCTAAAATCAACTCTGCAACACCAGAGAGGTAACCCAACATAACAGATTTTCTGAAACAGGGAGGGTGAGTTTCTTCATGTTATTTTAGCAGTATACTGTTTGCCTTCAGATATATAGCCAGGGCCCTAGATATGCTTAGTTCTTTCTCATAAGACAAGTATCCTCAGTTTTCTGATAATGGCAAAAACATATTGTTTTGGCTCAGGTGGCCTGGGTTAAGCATTCCCAGTGGATAGAGATTTTGTCGGATGAATTCATTCTCATAGGTTTAACAGAATGATTGGAACTACAACTACCCCTTTTCCGGTTTCTATTAATGTATTTGGTCTGTGAGTTAGGAAATTTAGGTTTCATCATTTTAATTAGGCTGAATTCACACCTTCACACCCCCATGTACTTTTTCCTCTTCAACTTGCCCATCATAGACATGTGTTATTCTTCTGTTTTGCACCAAAAATGCTGTTTAACTTCATATCAGAGAAGAACATTATCTCCGATATGGCTTGCATGACTCAATTTTTTTTTGTTACTTCCGCAAACACTGTCATCAACCATTATTTTTGTGACATCCTTCCTCTGCTCCAGCTTTCCTGTACAAGCACCTACATTAATGAGCTGGTCGTTTTTGTTGAGGCAGGCATTAAAATTAGTGTGCCTCTCATTACCATCTTTGTCTCCTTTGGTTATATCCTCTCCAACATTATCCACATCAGCAGCAAGGGAGGCAGGTCCAAAGCCTTCAGGACCTGTAGTTCCCACATAATTGCTGTTTCTCTCTTTGGGTCAGCTTCATTTATGTATCTCAAGCCCTCTTCTGCTGGGTCTATGGGTCAGGAAAAAAAATCTCCTCTGTTTTTTATACCAATGTGGTTCCCATTAATTTTTAGCTTGAGGAACAAAGATGTGAAACTTGCTATGAGAAAAACTCTAAGTAGGATGAAGTTTTGATCAGAAACAGAATCTCTCTATGCAGTTAGTCGCAGCACAGGGATACTCTGTGATATAATTACAATGTTATTGGCAACTTTCTTTTACATAGATTTCTTACCATTTGAAACAAACTTGAATCTTAGCGTAACTTTTAATCATTCTTAAGAGCAGAAGCTTTGCTCTCATTTATACAATTTATTTTCTTTTTATATTTAGTACCACTAAGAAGGAAATTTTTAATCTCTTTTCATTACCATTTTGAACTTGCTTCCTCACCCTGTATTCTTCCCTCCAGATTAGTAAAATATATCTAGAATGTGAGTGTCAAAACTACATCATATTTAACTAAAAGACAACCTTTTTATTTATGCCTTGATGTAAAAGTGCTGGTATATGAATGGTGAGTATTCTAGCATGTTTCTGGTAGTAAAAATTGCAAATTTATGAATTTCGATATTTGTGACATGTTGGATAAGTTATGATATATATTCAGCTTATAAAATGATGGAAAATATTAATAAAATAATTTGAAATGAAAATTCAAGAGTTATAAAATATGTAGTTTGCAATTATTGAACAATCTTGGTAAATGTATTTATTGTCACAAGTAGGAAAATATGAGATACTGTAAGGTTTAATTAACTGTGGGTGATGATTACAGCAGAGCTAAGACAGGAAAGTAAAACTAAGAGAAAAGGCAACTAACGTATTGAATGAAGAGTTAAGACTAATCACTTTGCAAGGCGTGACACATTGACAAGAACCTCTGATCTTCAAATCTAGATCTACAAGTAAGATCTACAAATACAGTTAAATAGGGCAAGTTAGGGGAGGAAGTCATAGGGGAATCTACATGTCATTGCAAAGATTTCAGCTTTTATCCTGGGTGGCATGGAGAGTCATTGAAGTATTTGGGGAAGAAGATGATTTAATATGACTAACATAACAAGAGCACCCTGGCTTCTGGGCTGCAGAAGTATATGAAGCTGGAAGAGCTATTTGAAAGCTGTTGTAACACAGCTGGTGGAGATAATAAGGAATGCTTTGGGAAAGCCACGGAGCTGATGAAAACCAGTTACATGTGGTAGAGGTAGGAGAATTTGCTGCTGAATTTAAGAGAGAAAAGAAAAGGCAATGTTGATTATGTTTTGGGTCGAAAACTTGAAAAATTAACTATTTGTTGAATTACATGGAAACTTGAAGAGGCAGCAGATTTTGGGGGCATGATCAGAATTTCTCAGTTTTCCAAACGTATATGTGTACACCTATCATGCATATTTACTTAACACATTCAGTTACATAACGGAGATATATGTATAAACATGTGTATGGATATTTAAAGGGAGATCTGTACCTATACATAAGTCTGAGGATATTAGGGTTAATTACTACACTTTTAAAAATTTTCCACAATGTTCATGTATTAACTTGAGAAACAGAAAAATTAAACTTAAGGAGATAATACAAACTATAAAACCCTAGAAGAACACATAAGGAAAATCTAGATAAGCTTGGGCTTGATTTTTTAGCGATAGTGCAAAAGACACATTATGAAAAATATGTTGATCCCTGAACTCCTATGTTTATTGCAGTACTATTTACAATAGCCAGGATATATGAAACAACCCAGCTGTCCCAAAACAGATGAATGGATCAAAAAGTTGTGGTGTATTTACACAATAGAATATTATTCAGCAACGAAAAGGGCAATATCATTTGTAGCAACATGGATAGAGCTAGAAAGAATTATGCTATCAGAAATAAGCAGAAAGAAAAAGAGAAATACTGGATGATCTCACTTATATGTGGGATATAGGAAAAACAAACAAAGGGACAAAAAAAGTTAAAACTAATAATCTGACAACAGAACTAAAGCATATGGAAAAGGAAGGATTGGAAGGGCATAATAGGGGGAGGGAGGAACACAAGAGATTAAGATGATGGTTCTTGGGTGACATGATGGTAGAGAACCTCAGAGTATACAATCATTTAAAAATATATGTATAATCTATAAAAATTAAAAACAAAATATGAGTTGACATATTGCATTCCATTAAAATTTAAAACTTAAGCTTTGTAAATGCAATATCAACAGAATGAGTTTAGCCACAGACTAAAGATGTTATTTATGAGCTATATCTACAAAAAGCTGTTAAAAATAACTCTTACAATATAAAGAAAATTAACATCTTGCTTAAAAAATGGTACAGTCATCATGGAAGACAATCAGGTTGAAGCGAAAACCTTTATGTAGATATTTACAGTGATTTTATTCACAATTACCCAAACTAGGAAGAAAGTAAGATGTCCTTTAAGAGCTCAGTGGATCGAAATACAGTGACACAATCATGTAGTGGAATATTATTCAATGCTGAAAAGAAATGAATTATCACTTCAGTAAAAGGCATGCATGCCTTAAGTGCATATTACTAAATGAAAAAAAATTCTGAAAAGTTTCATATGATTCACATACATTCAAAGAGAAAAGCTAAGTCTATAGATAGCAATATATCAGTAGTTTCTGTGGATTGGAGGAGGGAGAGATGAATATGTGGGACACAGAATGTTTTTAAGGAAGAAACCACTTTAGTAGTATACTAGTAGGTGTATGTCATTATACATTTGTGAGACAGAATTACAGTACATAATTATCCTACTGCAATTATGGACTCTGGGTGATGATGGTATCTGTCTTCATTCATCTACTATAACAAATGCACACTCAGTGCAGGATTAGAATAAGGAGGGGGGTGTGCATGCGAATAGGGAAGGTATGTGTGGGCTCATAGTTGAGTTGAACTTTCAACTTGACTTTGCTATGAATTTAAAACTGCTCTAAAAATGAAGTCCATTCAAAAATGGGGAAAAGGGGATAAACCTAGTTTTAAAATAAAGATGTCATGGAAATGTAATGTTTCTAGTGTTTCTAGAAACCCAGTGTTTCTAGTTAGTAATACAGTGTCGTATTCTTGAAAATGCTAAGAGATTATATATTAAAAGTTCTCACCACAGATAATAATTTTAACTATGTGTGGTGATGGATGTCATCAGAATTATGTGGTGGTCACAGTATCTACACATCTTGAATAATTTTCTACAAGTTATATTAATATATGTTAAATATATCTCAAACACAGTAAAAATAAAGCCTAAATAGTTTTTAGAGGAAAAATAAAGATAGTGGGCAGATTTCAAGTGACAACAAAGGAATGCAACTATATTGATATTTGTAGTGACTAAAATTGAGCAGATCTGTAAATTGACAAAAAACTGTATAGAAAAGGAAGCTGAACCCAGACAACCAAAGAGTTAATTAACATATCCAGAGACAGGAAATCACAAAGGGGTGGATAATCTTGAATTTCAAAGGATCTCTTTCTTACTATTTTCCTTATATCTACCTCCTTGTTCATCAATTAGGAGAGATTGATATCTACTAATAATGATAATGAAGGTGAAACATGAATAGCAGGAAAAAGCTTTAAAATAATAGTAGGAGGCTATTTCTATACTTTCCCTCTTATATCAAAAAGAATGATCATATAACGAAGAAAATTTAAATGGAACTTTCTATATTATAAACAGTTTGTAAAATATTTAAGTAAAAAAAGAATGTAATAAAACCATAAAAAACAAGGCACAGTGTCAGGCACAGCAATGGGGTGAATGACAAAATATACAACTGTCATGCAATTCAGTTTTCTAGCATGGATATCAGTAAGATCAATGGGAATGGTGGATTTTCAAAGACTTTAGGAGAGTAAAGGAATATCAAAGCAAGAAGTTTGCAACTTACAACCTATTTCTTGGACCCCATCATATAGTAAAAACACAATTCAATAAAGATTTATTTTGAATATTTCCAAGGGGTGATATTTTCTTCTTCTAAATCACCGCATTATATAAGTTTATGTAGGTTTATTTTAGCATTATTTTGGGGAGATAAACTGAAGTAGATTATTAAAATTTTTGAAAAACCATTTTATGAAAAAATAAGGAAATTTAGAGAAAGAAATCTTACAGGAAAAAAAAAATCCTTAAATCCTTTTAGGATAAGGCACAGAATAGAGAATAAAATATGGAACAGATTTTTCTTAAGAGATGGAGATAATGAGGAGATAGGTATTTATTTTGAATCTACAATGAGGGATGTATAATCCCAAGAGGGAAGTAAAATGTTTAGAATATTGAATCCCCAAGAAGTTAAATGAAATTATTTTATTTGACCTCCTTATTTTCCTTTCCACATAAATTGTAACCCATGGGAAAAAGACTGAAGAGGTCTACTCTGTTTATAACCAAGATCATTAGTAGGAAATGCTGCTATTGTTTTTTTCTCTGCTGCTTGCACCAACTCCAAGGACTCATCAGAAATTATGCTCCGTACTTCAGAAGATTTCCAGGGTGCATGTGAAGTAAACTATGGACAGCATTCTCACGGATTTAGAGGAAAAAAAAAGCCTCAGAATCTAAAATTGCCTGTCTAAGACCAGAGGGGTAAAGCCATGATTACAAAAGCTTTCAGCCCTAGAGAAGGTAATTTCTTTATAATCTTTAATAATTTATCTTTTCTTTCAGTTATATGGCAAGTGCCTACCAATGGCTATTTCTTTCTCATATTGCGCGGGTCTGAGACCTGATGTCTTTGCTGCATTGGTTCACTTAGACCCTGATCAGATATGTGTCCTCAGTTTCATGACAATGGCAAAGGCAGGTTGTGTTGGTCCAAGTGGGCTGGTTCAAGTGTTCCCAGTGGATACAGGTTTTATTAGAAGAGGTATTGAGAGAAGGGTTGAGTTGTACTCTAATGTTTTCTTCTGTGTCCACATGTTCTTTTAGAAAAGAATGACTCCTAAAAATATCTCCATCGTGACTGAATTCATTCTCAAGGGTTTAACAGACCAACCAGATCTGCAGATTCCCCTGTTCCTCCTGTTTCTACTAATGTATTTGGTTTGTATGCTAGGAAATTTAGGTCTAATCATTTTAATTGGGCTGAATTCACACCTTCATACCCCCATGTATTTTTTCCTGTTTAACTTGTCTATCATAGACATGTGTTATTCTTCTGTGTTTACACCAAAAATGTTGATGAACTTCATATCAGAGAAGAATGTTATTGTCTACATGGGTTGCATGATTCAGCTTTATTTTTTCTGTTTTTTTGGTATTTCTGAATGCTATGTGCTGACTTCGATGGCCTATGATCGTTATGTGGCCATCTGTAACCCACTCATGTACAATGTTGCCATGTCCCCTAACTTGTGTTTCCTTCTTATGCTTGGTTCATACTTATTGGCATTCTCTGGTGCCATGGCCTTCACTGTATGCATGGTAAGGTTGACTTTCTGTGATGAAAACATGATTAACCATTATATGTGTGACATCCTCCCTTTGCTCCAGCTTTCCTGTACAAGCACCTACATCAATGAACTGGTTGTTTTCATTGTGGGAGGCATCAACATCATTGTACCCACTGTCACCATCTTTGCATCTTATGGCTACATTGTCTCCAGCATCTTCCGTATCAGTTCCACTGGAGGCAGATCTAAAGCTTTCAGCACCTGCAGTTCCCATGTAATTGCTGTTTCTCTCTTCTTTGGATCTGGTGCATTTATGTATCTCAAGCCTTCTTCCTCTGGGTCTATGGATCAAGGAAAAATCTCCTCTCTCTTTTATACTAATGTGGTTCCCATGATGAACCCTTTAATTTACAGCTTAAGGAACAAAGATGTCAAACTTGCTATGAGAAAGACTCTAAGTAGGATGAAGTTTTGATCAGAAGCAGTATCTTTCTGTGCACAAGTCACAACACAGGTAGTTTCTGTGATGTAAATTTAGTAATTTTTGGTAGACTTTTCTCCAGTATCTCTGTTAGCAATGTGAAAGACATTTTAGTTTTCACAAAATAATTTATTTTTAATGTTTATAGTACAGGTCTTCTTTCTTGCCTCTATTTCACACAATTTTCTTCTTTTTTTTTTACTTTTACTATTCTAAGATTGAATTTTATTAGTCCTCTTTTTCATTAACTATTTGAACTAGTTTCTTTATGCCTGTTCTCCCAGAACTGGAAAATAGTTCTAGACTGTACACAGTAGAACCTTTGTGAAAATATGTTATTTTAAAGTGATGAAACCCTTTGGGCATTTATCTCACTGTAGTGAAAGTACTGATATATAGGTGATGACTGTTCTAGCCTGTTTGTGAAATAAAAAAATTTAAATTTCTGAATTTCTATATGTATGTGATATATTATGATATATTTACCATACAGAATTGTGAAGATGTTAATAGAATTTTCTTAAATGACAGATGCAACTTGGAAACAAAATGTAATTTTAATAAATTGTTAAACCCCTTTATGTGTATTTAGTAATATCAGCAAGTCAGAAAATATAGGATATATCACTGTGGGTGATGGTTGAAGCAGAGCTAAGACAAGAAATGAAAGCTAACAAAAAAAAAGACAGGAAATGACACTTTAAATATTATAAACTGCATATCACATAATTATGTATGCCATAACATAAATATACATTAATATCTTTGTGTGGGAAATTACATGTGTTCATTAAAACAATTTTTCCCTTGCTCTTTATTTAATCGGATACATATTAGCATAGCAAATGTGGGTAAATAGCAAAGAAGCTTTGCGAAAAGGAACAATGTAATTACTTCTACTCTATCTGTTCCAGAGAAACATGCAATTTTCTCTGATGTGAAATTGTTAGTATAAATATTGAGCCTCCAAGACATGGGGTACAACATCTTTATTTGTGAATTATCAGTTTCTTATCTCTGTCTTTCCTAAAACATGTGAATTATGGGGGGGATTTTAGGAAAGCCTCTACTGAGTTGATCTTGAAGCTCAGAATAAGGTAATGAGCTGATACAGTTATGATGAGCAAACACTGAGCTCTGGTGACATTTCTTTTCTGTGGTTTAAAGATCACCTCCAGTAAAAATCATAATTATTGGTCATGGTTTTTATTGGATGGATTCTAACAATAAGGCAATTAATAAGGTTTCTAAATGCTCTAAGTATCCCACACAAACAGAGGAGACAGTGTTATGTTCAGTTCTATCCATAGCAGCAGGAGGTACCGTTGTGTGCAGAGAATACCATAGCGTTTCTGATGAAATTAGGCAAAAAAGAATGAATATTCTTTATATTTCCCCCATGCTTGGCATGAGTTGTGGACAATAAGGTCTCTCTGTAGGATGAAGTAGACATCAGAAATTCTAGGGTTTGCAGTCCCCATTCTTCTCTCCCTTAGAGAATCTTGAGAGGGGACTAGATTCTATTCTTGCTGCATGTGCTTGGGAAGACAAAGGTTGTTTGTGAGTCTCTTTTCCCCTCACCTATGTTTTTGTGTTCACGAGCCCTACCTACACAGCACCTCTCATTGGTGTCCATCATGTTGTAGCCCATTGAACAATGAGACTTCCTCCCTTGGTTGTTTTCTATTTGCTTTTCTTTTCCTAGTGTAATCTTTTACCTTATTTTTCATCTTTTTCATTTTCTACTAACTCTTCATATGCCAGCTGAGGAAACGTTCTGTCCTACCCATCATGCAGAGTTGAAGTCCTTTTTTCTTTTTATCTTTGTGTATAGCAGTCAGTCATCACGAAATAAAAATGAGAGCAATTTTTTACACACTTTTGTCATTGCCTGATTATTTATCTTCTCTGTGAGGGAAAGAACCATGTGTCATTTCTCTATGTTACCACTTAGTGCTTATAGGAGCTGGCACTTAGTAAAGGTATAATAACTATTTATAGAGTAAATACACGGATGTTTCCTACTGGTGTTAAATTTTAATATTTAGAAAAAATCACTCAGAGTGGTTACCACTTCTTTCTCTAATGTTTGTGTAATAATTTACTTTCATTACACCAGCCCCCACCCTTTTTAAATCATAGTGAGGGAAATAAAAAAATGTATTCATTTGTCTAGGTAGTAATGTGTATTCAGGAGTTGGAAGAAGGTTTGGTTCAAAGGTAGAATAAATTAGCTCAGAATTTCAGGTATTAGGTTACCTAAATGTCAGCTTTGTCTTTTGTTAATTATGTGAAAATGAAAGACATTACTCTTTCAAGATAACTTTCCTCATCTCTAAAAAGAGAAAATGAATATCTACTTAAAGGGACTTCTTAGTCATTCATTTAGTTAGGATTTATGGTGTAGTAACTAAAATGTAGTTAGACATTGCCACTATGTAGCAGAATAATCATTTCTAGAACTTCAGAGTGAAAATATGTAAAATAAGAGACTTATTGAATAGTCTAGGGTTCACTATACTTTAAATTTTTTTGATAATTGTGTCTCAATCTTATTCAATGATAGGATCCCCCTGGAGTAATGATTCACAATTTAGATAAGTGTCAGAATCATTTAGATAACAATTGAAATTATGATTTTTTAGTTCTGTATCAAAAATACTCAGTTGTATACATCTGTAAATTCAGAGCTGTTCTTTTGAAGATCTTTTTCAGTGCATATTTACTATTTGTATGACTGGTTATTGGCACTTCCTATTTCTAATATGTGATTCTGAAACTGTCTCTGGACAGTGGACACATATAAATTTAACTGGAGAGGCCATTTCATGACATTAGGAAAGTTTAGTGATGAATCAGGAAGGTGAAATCAGCATTCATTGCTAAGAGAGGTTACATTAGTAACGGCTCAGATCATGTGGTTCAGGAATCTACAATGTTGGCAAGAAATGGAAATGGTAGATGCAGGAACCTGCTTAGTACTGATTAAGAGGTTGAAAGAAAGCAGGAGGTAGAAGTGTATGCATAATGATCTCCTTCAAAATGAATTAGGATAATAGAGTGATAACAGATAATCATAGGGTGTCTAGAAATAATCTCAAATATTTGTAAATATTTAGAACAAAATGAAGGTGCCATTTCAAATAAGTATGCAAGTGGTATATTTTAACGTTATAGTGGAGCAATATATTTCCTAGTTTGTAAAAAGTGCAGCTAGATATTTACAGTTATCCATTTGTAAAAATAAATCTCATGTGCTAAAAGTAGTTTTATTAAAGATAACTAGAAAGAACTCTAGGTAATATATTTAACTATTCATCTAACCCCAAAATGTAAGCAGAAGAAAATCACTGGAAACTTTACTTAACCCAACAGTGAAAAGTTTAAAATACAGATATAACACACACACAAGGTATTAGTTTAATAGCCTGCTACTTTCTGATTAAGATATTTTGGTGATCCCCCATTCCTGCAAGATAATCGTAACTTTCAAAACATTTTGTATAAATCAAGTTGTTGTTTAAATTGTATATATATGGGAAATTGCCAAGTAGAAAAAAGAGGAATGGAAGAGAAATAGACAAGGAAAAGAGGAAGAAGGAAGGATGAAATTTAGAAAAACAAAAAAATAAACAATTGAAATGGACCAACAATCTAGGATACACATTTACGTATCCTAGGGCAAGAATGCCAATTAGCTATACCAAGATTTATATCTGGGTCTCCTAAATTGTAACTGTCAAACTAAAAGGAAAGAGGTAGAGTTTTCAGGTTGGCCATGCCCCCATTATTTTTAGACAATCAAATAAACATATTAATATTCATCATTAGCAGCCTCACTTTATTTTTTTCTATATTAGCTATATCTATTCTTTTTTTTTAAAATACTTTATTTACATATGAATTTCACATCTCTGTGATCTCTGGGGTTCACTCTCCCCCCCTGACTGTTCCCACCCTCTCCCATCCCCTCCCCCAGGTTGTGTACTTCAATTTGGTTGTTGGCTTGTTTTGACTTTTCTTCATGGATTTTTGTTTCTCTTTCCCATGTCCCATAAAGTAGTAAAACCATTTGGTTTCTGTTTTTTTCTTTTTGACTTGTTTCTGCTAATATGAATTCTTCTAAGTCCATCCATGTTATCATAAAATCATCTAATTTGTCATTTTTAATTGATGAGTAATATTCCATTGTGTATATATACCACAGCCTTTTCATTCAGTCATCTGTTTTGGGACATTTTGGTTGCTTCCATGTCCTTGCAATTATAAATAGTGCTGCAATAAACATCCGAGTACAGGTGTCCCTTTGTACCCATGTTGAAGTCACCTTTGGGTAAATTCCCAGGAGAGCAATTGCTGAGTCAAATGATAGTTCCAGCATCCTCACTTTAAGTCCAAAGATTCTTAAAGGGTTATCATAAACCAAAAATTGTTTCATAATCAATGATAATCAAATTCAGAATGTGAAAAAAATCTATTTCTCAAAAGTCATCTGACCTAGACCTCCAAGTAGTTTAGACATTTTATTTAAAAATTTGTAATTATAAAAAGTGATAATCATAAAATGACAAAGAACAGCATATAGAGTAAAGGAAATGAGCAGGCTACAAGAGATCACTCAAATTCAAAATAAAATTTTTTGAAATATAATTACAGAATAAAAGTAAGCTCAAATTTGATTAGACGCAGATAAGACAACCCAAAGAAATTATTTAGTACGTAGAAGAGAGATTCTAGGAGATAAAATATATGAAAGGGGCTGAAGATTGTGGGTTATATAATTAGCAGCTCTCATAAGTTGATGCTGAAGGAAATATCAGAGATGATTAAATGAAGCAGTATTTATTTATTCAGCTTTTTAAAATTGAGCATATACATATACATACATACATACATACATACATACATACATACATACATACATACATACAGTCTACCCCGAGGTTCTCACACCACCTTACCACCTGTGAAGCATATTAATTTCTTGTGCCCATCCCATGCACGATTTTAACCACCCCTTGTTCTATGCTTTAGTTCTACTGACAGTTTTAAATTTTTCTTTTCCATTTCTTTGTTTATTTTCCCTATATCCTTCACATAAGTGAGACCATCAAGTATCTCTTTTTCTTTCTGACTTATTACTGCTAACATGATTCCTTGGCTCCATCATGTTGCCACAAATGACATGTTTGTCTTTTTTGATTGATGAATAATATTCCATCGTGTACATATACCACAATTTTCTGATTCGTTCATCTGTTTTGGGGCATTTACATTGCTTTCATATCCTCACTATTGTAAATAGCACTGCAATAAATGTCCAAGTACAGGTGTCTTTTTGAATTAAGGTTTTTGTAACCTTTGGGTAGATTCCTAGAAGTAGGATTGCTGGATTGAATGGTAGTTCCCTTTTCAGTAGTTTGAAGGTCCTTCACACAGCTTTCCACAGTGGCTGGACTAGTTTGTATGCCCACCAGCAGTGTAAAAGTATTCCTTTCTCTCCACATCCACACCAGCAGTTGTTGCCCCACTCCCCTTTTTTAAAAATGGGCCGTTCTTACAGGTGTGAGATGTTATCTCATTGTAGTTTTGATTTGCATTCCCTGATTATTAATGACATTGAACATTTTTTCATATGTCATTGGCCATTTGTATATCTTATTTGGAGAAGTGTATTTTTAGGAAAGCAGTAATTTTATTAATAGATTATTTTTCCTACACTGTAGTCCCCAAAGACCCTGTAGTTCTCCTACCACCTATGAACATTCACCATTTTCTTCTGTGTCTATCCTTCCTCTGTTATCTTTCCCTTCAGTCTCCCTGTTTTCCTGTATGCTTCAGTTCTATGTTCAGCTTACTGGTTTTGACTTTAACTTGACCTTTTGTTTGGTTGAGAAAAGTAAATTGGAGAGACAAATGTTGAGCATTTTGTAAGAAAAAGATAGGAGCCCACAGTCAGGACTGGATTGGTTGAGTAAAGTTAATGTGGGGAAGCTAATAAATAAGAGATCTGAAAGGTAAAGGGGAGAGAGAGTGGATAATGTAGGATTATAGGAATTCCAGTATATGTGAATTAGAACAAATAAAAATGTCCACTTCTGAACATTTTTTGTTCAGAAAAAAGTCTAAACTAATAAACTTGCTAACTGAAGACTAAAGATTAATCACTTTGGAAGGAGTGACAAATTGAGAAGAAGCTTTAGCATTTACAAACCCAGAAATTGGACAGGTTAGAGAAGAGACTCATAGAGCAATCTACATGACTTTGCGCAAATTCAGCTTTTTCTCCAAGTGACATAGTGAGTCACTAGAGAATTTGGGCCTGAGGACTGATATAATCTGACTTACATTATCACAGGATCACTTTGGCTAATGTGTTTTATCATTAAATGAAGCAGGTAGAATTATTTAATCGTTATTATAATAAAGCTGGTAAAAGAAAAGGAGAGAATACATTGGAATAGTTATGGATGTGATGAAAAGCAACTGTATATGGTAGAGATAATAGGATTTGCTATTGATTTTTATTTGAGAGAAGGTAAGGGGGATATTAACGTAATATTTTGGACCTGAATTATTGAAAGAATTGAATTTTCATTGAATTATATGGAAATAGTTGAAAAAGCTGATTTTAGGGCCAGGATCAGAATTTATCAATTTTCAAAATGTATACTATGTGTATATGAATACATATACATTACATGCGTATTACAGCTTAACACATTTAATCACAGGATGCACAAACATGTATACGCATATACACATCTGAAGGGAGACATGCACCTATATGTGAATCTGAGTATACTAAGATTAATTATTAAAATACATATAATTTTTTTAGTTTCCACAATGTTCTTATATTAGTTTGAGAAACTGGGAAATAAACCTTAACAAAATAATACAAACTATAAAATCTTAGAAGAGAACATAAGATAATCTAGATAAGCTTGAGTTTAACGTTTTAGATATAACACAAAAGGCACATTCTATGAATGCAAGTTTATATATTGGAAGCTTTACCATTAAAAACTTATACTCTGTGTTAAGATAAGCCATATACTAGAGAAGATAATTACAAAAATCGTAACTATTAAGGACTGTTATCTTAAATGATTCTTAAAATATAGTGGTAAAAGAATGAAACTTTTAAAAATAATGGGCAGAACATCTGAACAAACATCTTGCAGAAACAATAGCAAATGAGCATCTGAACATATCTAAACATTCTATGCCTTTAGGGAACCGCAAATAAAGGGAGCAATAACAAGATGCGTTATGCTCCTGTTAGGATGTTTAAAACTCCCAACACTGACAACATCAAATATTGACAAGAGGCAGAGTAACAAGGGCTCCTCTTCACTGCTGGTAGAAATATAAAATTGATGCAGCTACCATGGAAGACAATTAGGTGATTTCTTATAAAACTGGATACAATCAAGTACTATTCATCAATCAAAAAAGGCAAACATGTCATTCACAGCAAGGTGGATGAAGCTAGATGGAATCAAGCTAGAGAAATAAGCAAGAAAGAAAAAGAGAAATACTGAATGGTCTCACTTACATGAAGGACAAAGGGAAAACTAACAAGCAAATAGACAAGAAAATTTTAAAACTAATTTTTAGTAAAACTGAAGCATAGCCAATGGGGGCGGGGGATAGGGAGTGTAAGAGGGACACAAAAGGCTAAGACTATAGTTCATGGGTGATAAGGTGGTGGGAGAACCCCAGTGTAGATAATGGTGTAAAATAAAATAAATAGTATAATTTAAAAATCTGGAACAATCACTATGACTATCTTGAAAGGATATTGAAAACAGATTCACACAAATTCTGTTAATGAATGTTTATAGTAGTTTTATTCATAATTTTCCAAACTTGGAAGAAAGTAAGATGTCCTTCAAGAGCTGATGGATCAATAAACTGTGAAGCATCCATGAAATGAAATATTATTCAGTGCTAAAAAGAGATGAGTTATCCCGACAGAAAAATGCATGTATGCCTTAAGTACCTATTATTAAATGAAAAAAAAGTTTCTGCAAAGCTCCACATGGTATGATTCACATACATTGCAATAGGAAAAATATATATAAACTAAAATGTCAGTAATTTGCATGGATTGGGAAGAGGGAGAGATGAATAGGTGGGATACAGAAAGTTTTTAAAGTAGGAACCACTTTGTCTGATACCATAATGATAGATACATGTGATTATACATTCGTGGAAATCCATAGAATTATAGTACATAATATCCTATTGCAACTTTGAACTCTGAGTGATGATGATGTCTCAATCTTCATTGATCTACTATGTCAAATGCACACTCAGTGCCAGATTGTGATGTAGGAGGGGGCTGTGTATCTATATAAATGGGGAAGGGACATGTGGTTTCATAGTTATTCTGGGCTTTCGACTGCTTTGCTGTGATTCTAAAACTGTTCTGAAAATAAAGTTCATTAGAAATGAGTGAAATGTTTTTAGTTATAAAATAATCATGGGAATGTAATTTACAGTATGATATCATTAGTTAATAGCACAGTGTATGCTTGAAAGTTGCTGAGATAATATATATGAAAATTTCTCATCACAGGAATTACGTATAACTATGATGGTGGATGTTATCTACAATTATGGTGGTGGTCACTCCATAATATCTACACATTGAGTATTTATATTTTACAACCGATACTAATATAGTATTTTATGTCAATTTTATCTCAAACACACAGGAAAAATAATGATGCTTACAGAAAAAAGCAAGGCAAATTTCAAATGACAAAAAGCACATTACAACTATATGAACTATATATATAGTTGTAATGTTATCTTATATATAGTGAACTGTATATATATATATATATATATATATAGTGACTAAATTTGAGCATATTCACAAACTGAGAGAAAGTAGCCTATAGAAAAAAGAGGAGCTGAGACTGGAGACAAAGAGTAGAGACAAAGAGTGCCAAGTATATCCCAGAAGTAAGAGAAATTACAGCCAGGGGATGGGTTATCTTGGACTGGAATCTCTGCCAGTCTTTTTCATAACTTTCAGTATATCCAGCTGAAGACTAGCAGAGATTGACATCTGCGAAAAGTGATAATGAAAGTGAAATCTCAGGAACAGGAAAAGGTTTGAAATAGTAATAGGAAAATTTCCTAATGTTTTCTCCTATATAGTAAGCAATAGATAATATAACAAGGAAAACTTTGTATGTGCCTATTTTCTACATCATAAAATATGTAACATATATATATATATATATATATATAGTGAAAGAGACTATAGAGCCCTGCTCACAGCATGGCAGAGCAAATTTTGCTCCTAAAAACAACTATAGAAGTCGCAAAGTTACTGGGGTCTCCAGGTCAGCTTGGAGACCCTCCCCCAGTGTCACCACTTCTGCCAGCCTCTTGGACAGCCCCACCCACCCAAGGTCCTCACAGAGCCTGTCCCTCCCTCATAGGTGAGCTGCAAAGTTATTGGCACTGTCATGGCACCAGCATAAATAAGTAAACTAGAGTACAGATTTAATCACAATCTGGAAAAAGACTCCAATCAACAAGCCAACCAATACCAGAGCCACGGTTGCTCAATATGTTGAATAAGACTAAAAGCAAAGCACAGAAAGTAGAAAAATTGAAAACATGAAAGCAAGCCTTATTGGAAACAATACATTGCCACCAAAGAAAAGACAGTCTTTGAAAATACCAAGGATGGCATTGAAGAGATGACTTATATGTCATATATGTCTTTTTTCTGGACTTCAAACTCAACATGATAAAAGCACTTCAACAGACAAGGGAAGGAGCAGAAAAAAGGACAACAGAATGATACAAGCATTTAATGCACTAAAAGAAGTAGAAAAATATAAAAAAGAAAGCATCAATAATAATAACATAATCAACGAACTGAAGACTGAAAATGAATCCCTGAAAATTTAAGGATTTAAGAATTAGAAGAGCTCAAAAATGCAGGGAAACCCCCTGAATGAAATAGAAGAATGAATTAGCACAATTGAGGATACAGAAATAGAGGGGATGAAGAAAAAAAAAAGAGAGAAAAGCAAAGTAAGAAGAATGAAAAAAAGCTCAGATCTGTTAGATTACTTAAAAACAGGAAATATAAGAGTACCAGAAGGAATCCCGGAAGGAAAAGAGAACAACGTGGGAACTGAAAGACTTTGTAATTCAAGAATAGAGAACTTCCCAAATCTGAAGAAAGAAATAAAAATAGATATACAGGAAGAATAAAGGACACCAAACTACTTTAATGAAAGAAAAACTACAGCAAGGCACATCATTACAAAACTTCCAAGAACCCAAGATAAGGAAAAAATGAGAATGACTAGAAGGAAGAAACAGATAACCTACAAAGGAAAACCCATCAGGCTAACCTCGTATTTCTCTGAAGAGGTACTCCAAGCAAGGAGAGAATGGAGCCCACATCTTCAAAAAACTCCAAGACTAAAAGTGCCAGCAAAGTCTACCCTGCGAAACAAGTCAGAAAGAAAAAAAACAGAAACTAAATCATTTCACTAATATATGGGATATATGAAAAACAAGCAAAAGGCAAGGAGGAAAAGTCAAAACAAGCTAGCAACTGAACTAACGTACACAACTGAGGGGGTGGGGCTGATTTGGAGCAGTCAGGGAGGGGAGGTGGTGGGTAAACCCCAGAGAATACAAAAATGTGAAATATGTATATAAATAAATTATTAAAAAATAAAAACAATAAAAAATCTATATAAAAAAAGATTGATACAAGCTCCTGGAAAAACCCAGACTCTTCCAAGCAGACACATCTCTATGAAGGACATCTCTACAAAGATCAAAAGTCGGTGAAAAATATTAATCTACATAGGCATTGGACTATGCAGAGAAGGGCTACTCAACTGAGCCAGCTGCCATTGTGTTTGCAGTCATAACTACTACTGCAATTGCCACCAAAGGACCCCAGCTAGACTTTGTAATCACCAATGGAGATCCAACTCGACTGGAACCAACTACTGCCATGATAATCTTCAAGTGAGAAGCCCCAAGCCCAGTGCCTACAGTTGTGTTCCAGGAGATGAGACACCCCCCCCAACCCTCCAGCCACAGTTTGGAGGTATTTGAACAGTTCAATGCAGAAATACATACCACACCACCTTCCTGCACTTCACAATGCTGGTAGGGTCATGTTACTGGCCTGTACTGGGAAGACACAGAGCCTCTCTTCCTTCCTTTTTTTCTTTTTTCTCTTCTGGAGCCACAGTTTCAAAAGAGACAGAAGACCCTGGGAATAGAATCCTAATCAGCTTAATGACTACCCCCTTAGTGAGCCAGAATGTAGAAGGATCTAACAGAATCCACTTTACACAACCAGCATGTGTCTCCCAGCCGACTAAGCCCCACCTTTTGCCTAGTAGTGCAGTGCCCTATATAGGACCCAAGACTACAATAGATTGAGGTCTGGGATTCCACTCTACATAGTGTGAATTGGGCAGGCAGGAGTTCCTGGGACAAATCACAGCCCAAATCAGTGTTTAACACAGTTGAAGAATGCTCATGTGAGAATACAGAAAATCCCCAATACCAAGCCCCATCTGCCACAGTGTTCCCTGAGTCACTGTTGGAGAGCCAGGAAGCCCCACCCACTGGCAATTGACCATCTTATTTCCACATCAGAAAGAAAAAATAAAATTATCATTATTCACAAAGAATTGATAATATAAAATTCTACAGAAAAACTAATGAAAACAGTAAGCCAGTTGAGTAAAGCAGTAGTTTACAAAATTAATACACAAAAGATCAGAAGCCTTCCTATGTGCAAGAAGTCACTCTGAAGAAGAAATTAAGAAAATCATTCCATTTATAGTAGAATCAAAGATAATTAAATACCTGTGGATTAACCTAATCAAGGAGATAAATACCTATACAAAGAAAATAATACAAAGTTATTACAAGAAATAGAAGACAAAAGGAACAGAAAGACATTTCTTTAGTCATGGATTGAAAGAATTATCATTATAAAAATGGCCATTCTACCAAAAGCAATTTACAGACTCAATACAATTCCAATAAAAATTTCAATGGCATTCATCAAAGAAACGAAACAATTATTGCAGATAGTCATAGGAAACAGAAACAAAAAAACCCTCAAATAGTCAAAAGTCTGATCAAAAGAAGAGAGAATATAGGTGTTATACTCCCAGATTTTGAATTACATTTCAAAGTCACAATAATTAAAGCAAGACGGTACTGGAACACAAGCAGACATATGAATCAATGGAACCAAATGATAGCTCAGAAATAAAGCCACATGTGTATCGTCAACTCAGCTATGACAAAACAGCAAAGCATATACATTGAAACAAGGATAGTGTTTTTAATAAGTGGTGCTGAAAAAACCGGACTGCTACATGCAAAATATTAATACAGGCTACTACCTCACATCATACCCAAAATCGAACTCAAAATGGATAAAAGACTTGAATACAATATTTGAAATAATGAAATATAAAGGAGAAAACATTTGCAAAACACCCCATGTATACACATTAGAAACATCTTTGCGGATTTATTTACAGATGCAAAGAAAAGGAAGGGAAACATAAACAATTGGAACTGCATCAAACTAAAAAGCTTCTGTATCAGAAAAGAGAAAATAACCAAACAGACACCCAACTGAAAGGAATAAAATTTCTGCACTCCTTGCAACTGATAAAGGACTGATATCAAGGTTTTATAAAGATCTTCCATAAGGCAACAAAAAAAGCAAACAACTGAGTTAAAAAGTCAAAAAATGGGTGGAAGAGATAAAAAGACACTTCTCCAAGAGAAAATGTAAATAAATGACCAGCAGGTATATGAAAAAATTCTGAGCATCACTTAAAATTAGGAAAATACTAATCAAAACCACAATGAGATAGGACTTCACACTGATGAGAGTGGACTTATCAAAACAACTGGCAAAATAATGCTGATGAGGGCATGAGTAAAAAGGAACACTATTGTATTCCTGGTTGGAATGCAAATTGGCCCAACCACTATGGAAAACTGTGTGGAAGACCTTCAAACTACCAAATGGAACTACCATTTGATCCAGCAATCCCACTTCTGGGAATATACCCAAAGAATACAAGAACCAAATTAAAAGAAAACCCATACTACGTTTATCGCAGCACTATATAAAATAGCCACATATGGAAACAACACAAAGGCTCCAAAATAGACCAGTGGATCAAGAAGTTGCATATTTGCACAATAGAATATTGCTCAGGTATCAAAAAAGACAAACACATGTCATTTGCAGTAACTTGGATGGAGCTGGAAGAGATTCTTCTAGCCGAAATTACTCAGAAGAAAAAAGGTAAATACTGAATGATCTCACTTATATGTGGAAATAGAGAAGCTAAAAAGGTCAAGAGGAAGTCAAAACTAAAAATCTGATAACAGAACTGAAGCATGCAACAGAGAAGGGAGAGGGAGGGGGCAAGAAAGGGAGGAAGGAGTACAGAGGAATATGGTGATGGTTTACCTGTGATATAGGTATAGGAGAACTATGGGGTCTGCAACAATATAAGAAAAAATGTATAATCAATAAAAACTAAAAAAGAGAATGTGATACAATTTTTTATTACAATGTGATTTATTTATGTCTTAAAATGAGATAAAATCAGAATAGGAAATTTTAGAAGATAATATTATTTATCTGATAATAATTTAATAGAATCAAATAATAAAAATAGAGAAAAAATTCAAATATTTAAAATTTTAAATAATGCCTTCAATTATTAACTTCCAAGAAAAATAAAACTTGCAAACATAGAAGCTCACTTAAATCTACTCATGCAAAATATTCACAGAGGCCAACTCACTAATTCGTAATGTAAAACTTGTATTATGAATATCAGTTTGCAATTTCATCCGGATTCATCTTTTTAAATTTAGTAAATTTTATTTTACATCATTTTCTAACCCAGGATTCTCTCACCACCTTAAAATCCATTACCACCATCTCAATATTTTGTGCCCATCCCTTCCCCGTATTTCCCCTCCCCCTCTCTTGCTCTATGCTTCAGTTCTGCTGACAGTTTTACATTTTTCTTCTCTGTTTGTTTGTTTCCCCTATATCCTTCATATTAGTAAGACCATCCAGTATTTTGCTTTTTCTTTCTGGCTTATTTCTGCAAACATGATTCCTTCTAGCTCCACCCATGTTGTTGCAAATGACAAATTTGTCTTTTGATTGATGAATAATATTCCATTGTGTACATATACCACAGCTTTCTGATCTATCTGTCTATTTTGGGACATAAAGTAATTATCCACACTATATGGTTAGGCTGACAAGATTAGAGGAAAAAACCCAAAGCATGAAGCATCCGGTGTGCAGTGTAATGCACAGCAATGGGATAAACCTGGAAAACTTATAGGTACTATGCAATTCATTCTTCTTGCATAAAAAATATCAGAAGAAAAAGAAGCAATGGTGCAAGATGGGTTTTCAGAGAAATTGGGAGAGGAATGGTAGGCAGAGGTAAGAAGCTTGCAGGTCAATTTATCTTTGCCCATAATGGGTTCCATTCACATACAAATGCCACAAATCAATAATAAAATATTTTTGGTATTTTTCATAGGGTGGAGTTTATATTTTAAACTATAGCATTTATGTAACTTTATGTTAGTTTTTCTGTTGGAGAGATATTCCAGATGAATGAAAACTGAAAAACTTTATTATAATTTTTGAGATATACCTTATGAAGAAATAAGTAATCTGTAGACAGAACCCTTGAAGGAAAAATATGCTTTTATTGAAAGGAATAAAACATATAGTATGTAGATTTACTTTGAGAGTTGAAGATATTGGGGAGATGAGATTCATTTTAGATCTACTTTGAAGAATGTATAATCCCCAGGAGTAAATGAACTGGGCAGAATATTGAGTCCCTAGAAAGTTAAAGATATATCATTGCATATAATTTCTCTATTCCCCTTCTACATATAGACTTACCCCATGGGGAAAGGACTGAACAAGCCACTATTCTGCTTATAAACAAGATCATTAGTAGAAAATGTGATAACAATATAGGCTCTGTGTTTTTTCCGCTGCTGGTAAGGACTACAAGCCTCATCAGAAATTATGATCTGTGGTTCAGAAGGTTTCCAGGGTGTATCTGAAGTGAGGACAGGATGGTGTTTACAGAGACTTAAGGAAATAAAAGTTCACAATCAAAAATTGTGTGTCTGACACCAGAGGGTTAATTCCAGAATTGGAAAATACTAAGGTTTTCTGACCTAGAGATGGTGAGTTTCTTCATATCTTTTTAATATATTATTTTCTTTAAGATATATGACAAAAGACCTGATATATCTATTTCTTTCCCATATTGTGCAGGTCTGAGACCTGATATTCTTTGCAGTATTTAGCTCACTAAGATTCTATTCAGACAAGTGCCTCGGTTTCATGATAATGGCAAAAGCAGGTAGTGTTGGTTCAGGTGGGCTGGTAAAAAAGCATTCCCAGTAAATACAGTTCTTGTTGGATGATGTCTTTAGGAGAGAATTGAGTTGTTCCTAAGTAAATCTTTCCTTTTCTGTCCACATGTTCCCTTAGAAAAGAATGACTCCTGGAAATGTCTCCTTCGTGACTGAATTCATTCTCAAAGGTTTAACGGACCGACCAGACCTACAGATCCCTCTGTTTCTCTTATTTCTACTAATGTATTTGGTCTGTATGTTAGGAAATTTGGGCCTAATCATTTTAATTACACTGAATTCACACCTTCATACCCCTATGTACTTTTTCCTGTTTAACTTGTCCTTCATAGACATGTGTTATATTTCTGTGTTTACACCCAAGATGCTGAACAACTTCATATCAGAGAAGAACATTATTTCCTACATGGGATGTATGACCCAACTCTATTTTTTCTGTTTCTTTATCATTTCTGAATGCTATGTGCTGACATCAATGGCCTATGATCGCTATGTGGCCATCTGTAACCCACTCATGTACAATGTAGCCATGTCACCTAAGGTGTGTTCCAGTCTCATGCTTGGGTCATACTTCATGGCATTTTATGGTGCCACAGCTCATACAGGATGTATGGTTAGACTGACATTCTGTGATGCAAATGTGATCAACGATTATTTGTGTGATATCCTTCCTCTGCTGGAACTTTCCTGCACAAGCACCTATATCAATGAACTGATGCTTTTAATTGTGGCAGGTATCAACATCTTTGTGCCCACTGTCACCATCTCTGTCTCCTATGGCTACATCATCTCCAGCATCCTCCGCATCAGCTCCATGGGAGGCAGGTCCAAAGCCTTCAGCACCTGCAGTTCTCACATAATTGCAGTTTCTCTCTTCTTTGGACCAGCTTCCTTTATGTATCTCCAGCCCTCATCTGTTGGGTCTATGGATCAGGGAAAAATCTCCTCTGTCTTTTATACCAATGTGGTTCCCATGATGAATCCCTTAATTTATAGCTTGAGGAACAAAGATGTGAAACTTGCTATGAGAAAGACTCTAAGTAGGATGAAGTTTTGATCAGAATATATTCTCTGTGTGTATATGTGTTTCAGTAAGGGAAATTCTATGATGTAATTAGAACAATTTTATTGGTGCTTTCTTTTCCATAGTTACGTTAACTATACTGAAGGGATCAAGGGATCTTAAGGCTTCACAAAATAATTTATTTCCTGTCTTCTTAGCACAGGTATTCTCTCTTTATCTTCATTTGCACATTTGTCTTTATTTAATTTTTTCACTTTTAGTAATACTATAGAGAAAGAAGTGTATTAACTTTTTTATTATTATTTTGAAATTATGTTTCCCTACCTGTGTGCCTTTCCAGGAATGGAAACTGATCTAGAAAAATGAATCAGTAGAGCCTTTGTCAAAACCTGGTTACTATTAAACTAATTACAACTCTTTGTGTATTTACCCCATTGAAGTAAAAGTACTGGTGTATCAATGATGACTATTCTAGAATGTTTCTGGTGTATAATTTGAAAAGTATGATATTTCTGTATATATGGCATGGTTGGATATGTTATGATATAATCATTGTATAGAATTGTTGAAGATATAGTGAATTTTTGTCAAATGGCAAATGCAAAATATAATTTAAATAAATATTTAACCCATATGTAGATTGGTAATATCAGCAAGTAATAATGTGTGGGATGCTTTAGGGTGTAAACTAATTGTGGTTGATTGTTGGAGCACAACAAAAGAAGGAAAGAAAAGCTAAGAAAAATGGCATAGGAAGTGATGGACCCAAAAGGTATAAAGTATTTGTTACATATTGATGTATGCTATAATGTTAAAAATATATTAATTTGCTTGTGTGTGAAGATATACATGTACATGAAAATAATTTTTCATTGTTTTTTAGCCATCACCAGTTATATGTTAGGAAATGTACCTAAACATCAATGAAGTGCTGGGAGAAAGAGGAAAGAAATTAAATACTAGTCTGCAGGAAATCTGCAATTATCCCTCATGTGAATATTTGAGTACTGAGTCTCCAAATACATAAGGTCAAACATCTTTGTTCGTGTATTGTTTCTTTACTCTGCATTTCCTAATGATATGAATTATGGAGTTGGTACAGAAAAGCCTTTCTTTCACCTCTGAGATGGGGACCTTTAAGATCATAATAAGATAATGAATTGATGCTGCTTGTGTTGTGCAAACTCTGAGCGCTGCTGACATTCCTTTTCTGTGGTTTAATGATCATCACTGGTAGAATCATAACTGAAAGTCTTTTTATCAGACTAATTGTGACATCAAGATAAAGACCACAATGTCTAGGTGCTCTGAGTGCACCACACAACAGAGTAATATAAATTTTAATGGATAATTTATGCTTCAGGAAAGTTTAATGATGAATTCAGAAGGGAAGGGAAACAGTATTATTTGTTATAATAGAGGCTAGATGAGTAAAAGCTCAGATTATGTGGTTAGTAATCCACAATGTGGGAAGAGATGGAAATGGTAGAAGCAAACAGCTAATTGATTCTAATGAAGTGGTTGAGAAAAGGAGAAGATAGAAAAGTATGCGTAATGTTCTGCTTCAATATGAATTAGAATAGCAAAAAGATAACTAGCGAAATGTCTAAAAAATAATCACAAGTACCTGTAGAGATTTAGAACAAAATAAGAATAAACAAATGAAATCAAACCAGTAAACAAATGAAATCTTTCCATAGGTATTGGTGGAACAATATCTTTACAACTTAGAAAAAATGCAGCTAGATGTTTACAATAATCTCCCTATAAAAATAAATCTCATGTTAAGGTATTTTTACAAAAGTAATAAAAAAGAGCCATAGCATAAACATATATGTACGCGTGTGCACACACACACACACACACTCACACTATCAATGATCTTAAGATGGAAGCAGTGGAAATCATAGAAAACTTTTTAAATTCCACAGTGAAAACTTTGAAATATAAATGGCAGATAAGAGATATTAGAGTTAATGCCTGCTATTGTGTAATCTAGATATTTTGGTAGACCCTATTCCTACTACATAACTTTAACTTCAAAAACATATTTCATACATTAAGTTGTTGTATAAACTGAATGTAGGAAAAATGCCAAGGAGACAAAGATGAGGGAAACAGAGAAGCACAACTAAAGGAAAAGAGGAAGAAGGAAATATTTAGAAAAACACAAAGTGAAGAATTAAGCAATCTATAGCACACAGACTCCCCTAAGACAAGGCTATCAGTTATACCAAGACTTATATCTGAGACTCCTAAAAGAAACTAGAAACAAAGATAGGGGTCTCATATGGTTGTACCCCCATTCTTTTTAGACAAACAAATAAGCATATAAATATTCACTAGGGAAACATCATTAGCATCCTCATTTTATGTTCAAAGGTTCTTCATCGGTTATCATCAACCAAATATAGCTTTACAGTCAATGATAATTAAATTCAGAATAGAAAAAGAAACTCTCTCAAACCCAAATTACAAGAGACCACTCAGAAATTCAAAAGAGACTTTGTCAAAAATAATTGCAAAATAAAAGTTAACTCAAAATTAATTAGACACAAATTAGGGAACATGAAGAAATTACTCAGCATCAGAGAAGAGACTCTGTTCAAGTAATGTTCAAGTAATGCTGGAGAAAGATGCAGAGGTGAGATAGAGAAATGAATTTACTTTTAAACAACTTTATATATTTTTATTATATATATATTTTACATCATTGTATATCCTTAGGTTCTCCCACCACCTTCTCACCTGTGAACTATCTTAACCTCTTGTACCTATCCCCTTTCTTGCTCTAGCTTCAGCTCTGTTAACAGTTTTGAAGTTTTCTTGTCCATTTGTATGTTTGTTTTCCCTATATCCCTCATGTAAGTGAGACCATCCAGTATTTCTCTTTTTCTTTCTGGCTTATTTCTGCTATATGATTCCTTCTAGCTCCATCCATGTTGCTGCAAATGACTTAAGTGTCTATTTTGACTGATGAATAATATTCTATTGTGTACATATACCACACTTTTCTGACCCATTCATCTGTTTAGGGGTTTTGAGTTGGATAAATGAAGTTTTTTAATTGATTATTTTTTTTCTCCCCCCACCATATCACCCATGAACCTTCACCATATTCTCTTGTGTTTGTCCCTGTTTTATGTTATCTACACTTACTCTCCCTTCTCTGCTGTATGCTTCAGCTCTCAGGTCAGCTTACTAATTTTGAGTTTTTATTGACTTTTGTTTGAATGAAAGAAGTAATTTAAAGCAATAAATGCTGAGCATTTTGCATGACAAATAAAAGATAGGACTCCACAGAGTGGAGTTGGCTTGTTGGGCTGAATAAAGCTAAGGAAGGAAGTTAATAAGGGATCTGGTGGAGGGAGATAGGGTAAATCATGCAGGATTATAGGAAGCTCAATATACCTGGAGTAGGATAAATAAAAGTTTGCATTTCTGGATTTTATGATACAAAAAGTTCAAGCAGATAATTTTGCTGAATATAGAGCAAAGACTAATCAGTTTGGAAGGACTGATACATTGAAAAGAACTTTAACATCTACAAACCCAGAACAGTGAAATAGGACAGGTCAGAGGAAGGACTCATATAGGGATCACATGTATTGCAAAGATTTCAGCTTTTATCCTGAGTGATATGGTGAGAGTCACTGGAGAGCTTGTGGCAGAGGACTGATCTAATGTGACTTACATTATCACAGGATCATTCTGGTTATTGGATAACCTGGGTATGTGAAGCTGGGAGAGCTGTTTGAAAGCTATTGTAATAAGGCTGGTGGAGATAATGAGGGAATGCATTGGGAAACGCTGAGGTGATGAAAAGCAGGTATAATGAGCAGATGTAATGGAATTTGTTATTGATTTTGTTTGAGAAAGGAAGTGGCAATATTGAATATAACGATTGGGGCTAATATACTGAAAGAACTGAATTTTCATTGAATTATATGGAAATAAATTAAAGCTATTTTGAGGCCAAATCAGAATTTCTCAATTTTCAAAATGCTTATTCTGTGTCTATGAACATGTGCATACTGCATGCATATTGTATCATACACATTTAATGGCAGAAAATATATACACATTTGTACACACATATTTATATGATACTTAAATACCATTTATTGATGGAATAACTCACTTCATTTTAGCACTGAATAATATTCCCTTTAATAGATGTTTCTAAGTTCATTTTAAATAGATCTGTATTGATATATGAGTTAGAGGATACTAAGATTAATTACTATACTTTATGTTAGTTTTCATTTTCCATAATGTTTATA